>JASANF010017064.1:0-41811 GCA_030248245.1 Trissonchulus sp. WLG1_4
AATTTGCTGTTCTACACTTTGACATTTTCAATATGTTTATATGACTAGCAGAAGTTGAATTTATTTTCATTTTCATAATTATCAGGATAGTTCATACCATATTGTAATACTGTTAAGTGTTACCGATTACCTCATGAAGCATACCTACTGAAAGTCTCACAGGCATCTCAAACAGGCCACCCGCGAATACCTACAGACAATTATACGTAAAAAGCGGGTCTTTCAATATTGAAGATAATTTTAGAAAATTAAGAAAATTTTTCCCCACTATGGCAGGTATGTACGCTTTGACTTGTTCGTTGCAGATTCATATAGCCACAGGGCACAGACAAGTACAGTCAGTGTCGTAGTAACATTGAAACACGTATAGTAGCAAAAAAACAGAAAAAACTTATTTGAATACTTAAATTACTAAAATTTCGAATACTTAAACTTAAACTTAAATGAAAGTTAAGGCAGCAACTTAAACTTAAACTTAATTGTTTTTAAAATGAGAACTTAAACTTAAACTTAAACTTAATTAAAATCGAGGGACGAACTTAAACTTAAACTTAAACTTAAATGAATGAGGGCAAACTTTTAAAGCCTACTTTCAGCATAATTATTTAGCGATTACACATTTTTTTGATAGTTTTTCAAGAATAATTGGAATTTTTTTATTTCCTTTAAACCACACTTGCCAATTTTCACTCCAGCTTTTTCATGTAATTCTACTGCTAACTTATATTGGATTCCTGAACTACTTGTTTTCGGAAACAATACTGCTTTGCTTCGTTCATCCACGTTAAAATCTACAATGTGTTTTGCGACAACAAGTGCACGAGAACAACATAGATCATCTGAGTTTTTTATTTTTATAACACTACTTTTCTGTGTAGTTGTCCATCTGTAAAATCGTGCTCCGGTACCCGTTTTGCCTCCTGGCTCAGGGAATTGGGTATGTAATATATTAAGTTTAGTCTCACTGTCTAATGTGAAGCTTTCATTACTGTTCACAGTATTATTAATGCGGTCCATAATCATATCAGTATCATATACAATCATGAACACTCAATTTTGCAAAAGGAATACTTATAGGATATTCAAGAGAAGGAGACTGGAGAACAACGCGGACAAAATCGTCAGGATTTTTATCTTTTTTGATTATATGAAAAATGTGCTCAAAGAGTTCGTGAAGTTTTTGGTGACGTTCAGACCCGTGAAGCTGGTTTAGGTTTATGAAGCGAATAAGATAATCTTCAACATCAGTCTTTAAATTCTCACTTCTTTTTTCATTAACAGTTTCGATTGAATAATGGTCCGAAATAGTGGTACCTGCGTCGGGTTTAGGTTCAGTATGTTGAGTTTTTTCGTCAAGTTCAGTAAGCGGAGTTTCTTCGTTAGGTTCAGTATGCTGTGTTTCTTTTGTTTCCTGAGTTTTACTTTTGTTATGAACTTGTGAATGTTTAGATAATCCCTGCGCTGTTCCGTAGCTTTTTTGGCAATTGTTACAAATAAAAAATGGATAGCATTCAGGGTGCCGTCGTCTGCAGTGTACTTGCAAATTGTTTTTACGGCTGAAGCTTGTGTTCCATTTATCACAGATGTGCATCTACAATAATCGCTTACGTTTAGGGATTTCTTTCAGTTTTTGTTCAGATTGTTTTTCCTGGATTAGGAACAAAAATCAATTCTTGACTATACCATGTTGGCCATAATTTGTTACCATGCTCATCACTTAGTTTGTACCGGAACTTTTGTCCCTTTTTAACTTTAGTGACTTGAAATACGTCTTCTAAAAATGTAGGATCATAACCTTTAGATAAAGAATGTTTGAGTAACTGCACACGGACTTTATCACCAATATGAAAACTTTGTGTAGCTGTTTTTCTTGTCTTCTTTGAATTGTGATAAGTCTTCTGAAATAAAAAAAATTCACTTTGATTATCAGGATTTATGTCTTTTGGCGCGCGCTTTCAAAGAATATCCATTTTTTTGATATTTAAGCCTTCAATTATTTGGTTAAGGGATTCAGTATAATTGAAACTGTCCTGACTTAAGCAAAAGCGATATATTCTTTTTTTTATTTCACGTATTGTTCCTTCCGCAATTGAACTTTTCACGTTTTCATCAGTAGCGCAATACTGATGCACTTTTACTTCTTGCATGAAACTGCTAAAGGGTTTTGATGTAAATTCAGTGCCACAATCTGTGTACAAAGTACTACTTTTTCGTTTACTTTTTTTCGTTTACGTATGTCTTTAAAGCCTTGGATGACAGTATTAGATTCTTTATTTTTCAAAGGCGTTACCCATGTGTAACGTGAAAACTCATCTACGACTACTAAAAGAAATGTTATTCCATTGTTCCAAGATTTGAGGTTACTCATGTCCATTAGATCTGCACACCAGACTTCATCCAAAGTGCTTCTGATTGGCTCCATTTCAAACTTATATTTTGGATGCTGAGTTCTGGAGTGTAATATTTGAGTTTTTAACCAGTTACTAACTTGTTTTTTGGAAACCCTAATACCCCTTTCCCGTGCTTCATTATACAAGGAATTAATTCCACTGAATGCAGAAAAAGACGAAGGATTGTACCAAATTTTATTTAAACTACTATCCACATAACTATTTGATCGAATTGGCATTTAAACGGTTGTAAATATTTAAAGTTTTATTCGTCAAATAAAAAGAATTCATCTAGACATTTAACAAATGTTCAGAGCTATAAATGGCCATTCTCTTCTATCGTTTAAGGAAAAGTCTTTGTTAGTTTTTTCATGATTGCGTCGAAGTCCACCGGGTTGTCAGCTTTTTCTAGCATTCTAACAAGCACGCAAACGGTTGAAATAGCTTGATCAATGGTAAGATTAATGCCTTTGAATGGTTTAATTACACAATGACCGTCGTCGTTAAGAATTAACTTTCGAGTAACGCTATCTCTGGCTTTGTAAAATGATCGAATATCAATAGTTTGTCCTTTAGACGGAGTAACCAAGTATCGCCCAAAAACAAGTTTTTTTTCATCAATGACGAAGTATCCGGCGGGGATTGCTACGGGTACCATTGCGGTAGGTTCATCTGGGACGAAAATATTAGTCGATGTGGACGACTTTTTGACAGTCTGTGATTCCACACAAGGCTTTTTCGGAGCAGTCGCCATTTTCAAAACTTTAGTAAGAATTTTTGATCTAAATTAAACTTGTTAACAACATTGTATTATTATAAAATGGATTTTTATGTTACGCTAACACAATCTATGCATAAAGGCAATAAAATATCTGGACAACTAGTCAGCAAATTTAACTTTACTCAAACACCCTATGAAGTGGCTTTAGCAAAAATTTATTTGCCTCCGTTCTACAATATAACAAAAGAAGATTATTTTTTTGATTACTTTGCACCTAATGAAAATTTTTGGATTGGCGTTAAACTTCCAGACTGTCAAGTTAAGAACTCTGCAGAACTACTTAAAATTTTTAAAAATGCATTTGATAAATATTCAAGTAAAATAACTATTACAAAAATACCCAACTCAAACAAAATAAAACTGATTTGTAAAGATGGGCTTAAAATTCGTAATATGAGCACAAAACTCACAAGTGTTCTTGGTTTGATTGAGTCGTCCGTAATTGACAGTTTTACAGGAGCTAGAGATGTTAATGTGCAGATGTTCACGTCTTATGCTAGGATACGAAGTTCTTTTGTGCGAAATCAATTTATCAATGATACCACTGAAAAACTTTTATCAATAATTCCAGTTAGTCTTCCTGCAACGTACACTTATTATGAGCCAACCGTGCGACAGTATTTGCCTCTATCGTTAGACTATTGGGACGAGATATATTTGCAAGTAACTGATATCTGTGGTGATAATATTTCCTTCTCATCAAACTGTATTGTTATTTTACAACTGAATTTTAAACCTCTGTATCCTTACACATAATAAGATTTTTTGTTTTTAATCTTAATTTACAAGTCCAATTTTATTTATAATGTGTTTGAATGGCTCATATTCCAGCATATTTGCGCAAAATTGACGGTGGAGTTAAGAAAGCAGTAATTCCTGTTGTTATATCCTCCAAATCAAGTTTAAAGAGTCCAAAAAGAAACGTAAAAAAACAGAAGTCTGGTAAACCTAAAAAGATTGTAAAACACAGAAAAAAACAGTTAAAAAAAGAGCGCAGAAACGTAAGAAAAGTAGAAAACCCAGAAAGTCATCTAAACGACCTCTTTTCTAAACGAATATGGCAGGTTCTCCAAGCAAAGTTTCAAGGATTTCACTGCATTCCCCCTGCTCGGTGCAAACATTTACGTGGAACTCTATTCTACCTATTCAAAAAGACGTTGACGTTAAAATCCCTTTAATTTTGGTTTCCTTCATTGCTCTCGAATCCAAATTTATTGTAATGATGTTCCGTTAATCACTACAGAAGGTATTCAACTTGATATCAACGCCAACAATTTTAATTTGGCTTATTTTTTCTTTTTAAGAGGCTTAAACTTTGTAAATACGGACACTGGTATCACAAGAAATATGTACAAAGATGGATACTTCATTATCACTTGCGATTTAACTCCGAACCTAAGTGCATCTTGTGATTATGTGTCGGAGACTTTGGAAGGAAAATTATCACTAAAATTTTGGTTTGAAGAAGAATTACCCGAAAACAATGTTTGTTTTGTTATTAGAGAGTACGATTATAATTTAGTGCTAAACTCTACTCGAAATCCTGTTATTGATTTCAGTAGTTAAACAACAGAAAGTTCTATTCCCCAAGGGTTCAGACCCACAGTGGATGGAAAACAGAAGGCTGTGTGCCCCCTCCCCCTTCCCTCCTCTCATTCGAAATGAGAAATAGAAGGGAAGAAGGAGGGGGGGTTGTCCTAATAATATTTAAGGTTTTTATACATTTATTTATAGCATAAGAATATTCTTTGATTTTGTTCAAGATGAATTTCAAGGACATTACTCACCCCATTACAATTCGTACACCAGCAAGAATTGCTATTGTCGGTAATTCAGGCAGTGGAAAAACTGTTTTAACCTACAAAATTTTGACAAAACAAAAACAGAATTTTGACAAAATTTTTAGTAAAGTGTTGTTTTTATATGAGGTTGATCAACCCATATACGATAAACTTAAAAAAATATTCTAAACATTGAGTTCATGAAGGGTTTACCCGAACAAATAATTACTGATAAATCCTACTGGTCAGATTTTGCTAATGCTATTGTTTTAGATGATTTACAATTTGATAGTATAACTAGTGATTGTGTATTTAAACTTCTCACTGTATATTCTCACCATTATAACATCACTGTGTTGATGCTTTGGCAAAGCTTATTTTTGCAAAGCAAGCTATCTGCTTCATTATCTCGACAGTTTAACAATATGATTTTACTTTCCTCTCGGCGAGATCTTAGAGCAATATCAATGTTAGGTTCTTAAGTTATGCCGGAAAAATCAGAAACAGTTATGAGTATGCATCTAAATGCAATATCAGAAAAAAAATTAGGATTTTTATTTTTAGATTTAACACCGGATGCACCGGAAGAACTAATGTTTAGAGCCTCTTTACCATATGAAATGAAGCAAATAGTATATGTACCAACTTGATTTCTGCTTGTAAACGAGTATGTTTTATACATAATGTAAATTTCAAATAAATAAATATTTAAAATAATATGTCTTACGTCGTGAAGCAAAATATTTTACCCTTCGAGCTTGCCGCAACGTCGACAAATCAACGGATTGTAGAACTTATTCGTGAATCAACCGACGATTTTATACTAGCAGTTACAGAAGTTGCTTACAACTTATTATATAATCCAAAGCTGAAGTTAACAAACGACGATATTCACTCTTTGAAAAAAATTAAACCAAAACTTTTAGTACTCAGCAACAAGTCAGGTAGTATTCAACGCAAGAAAAAGTGATTGCTTAATAATCCAGTCATTCTTCGTATTACTATTTCAGTGGGGCTAAAATTTTTACATAATGATTTATAAACTATTTCTTCTCGTTCCATCTTCCATGGCACCTGATTTGAACAAGATGGAGCCATTTGAAAAATTAATTTTAGAGATCATAAATGATAAAACAAAAACAGAGGAAACCAAAAAAACAGATATAAATAATATTGTCACAAATGATAAAGAAGCTGATACTAAAGCCAGTGATCTGGATTGGGTACTGGATTTTATACCGAAGCAATCTCGTTCCAGATTTAAACTGCTACTACATACTATAACAGGCAAAGTATTTGTGAATGAATCAGGTAACGCTGAAGTTAGAAATATGGACGGTAGTTCAAATGACTTTTCCAACTTTCTCGATTTAATAAAATTTGTTGTTACTCCACAATTTGGTTCACAAATACGACCTGGGGCCTGTTTCAATAAACTCAGAGGCGCACAATTGTAACAAATTTGGCTGCAAAATCAGATGATTCGTAATGAAATTATACGTGTATTCATTACGAATCACCTGATTTAGCACTAACAAATGTCACATTTGTGGGCCTGTGAGTTTATTGAAACGGGGCCCTGTAGATGCTAATGATTTTGTTGCCTACTTACAAAATCAACTTAATGTTCCAAAATCTGCAATTGGTAAACAATTTATTGTTCCAACGAAGACATCAAATGTAATGCATAAAGGTTCAAACTGGATAAAACTATTTTAGTTCATTAATTTTGTCGTTTATTTATTTGTTGATTGTTGAAGCTGTTTATATCTGCAATAAATAAAAACTTTAGCCGATTTTTGCCTCCTAAACTGATTAGATTGTATGTACATTTGTATATATTGATGTAGTATTTGTATATAGCACATGTACCTGAATGGTGTCCATAAAATAGTTGTGGATTTGAGTAACTCGGCTTATAGAACAGTACGACTCCACTTGACTTGGACCCATATTGTGCTCTGGACAAACAACTTCCTGGGAGGCAGATGATTTGCTAAATTTTGGCATGCCAAGTTCAAATGCGTCAAACACACCAATTTTCGCGTTGCGAGACCTGATTAAGTTCAGCAATTTTTTCTTTTGCGCCGAACCCTTCGTAATAATTATTTCCACATCAAAATTGTAACAGTATTCTATAATTCTGTTATAAACAGTATTTATATCAGGCAGCTCGTCCAAATAGGCCAATGCGTGCCGGATTTCGTCAACGAAAAGTACAAAGCGTTTCTTTGATTAGTTGTCAGTCTGCCCCAACTACATGGTGCACGGACTTTCCAAAAATCACGCGATACTACACCAACGCCTGGTGAGTGAACTATTAAGGCACATTCGAGAGGAATGCTGCCGAAACCAGGACATCCAAATTCATTAATTGCAATAATGACGTGAATAGACATGCTGTAACAACAAACAGTGCTATTACAGTGTGAATTGTACTAATGTATATAAATTTTGCAAGTTTTCACTTCACAAAATTTTTCATTTAATTTTTTTTAATAAAAATGTACATGTTAACGTTCAATGAATTTCGTTAACATTCTTCTTACATTGCACATTAAGCCAGGCAAGGTCACGTGAATGCGTGGCTTATTTTTATTGGTTGAGCGTCGGAAATTCCCCAGCTTCACCCACAGAAGTTTTTATCTTTCGGCTGGGGTAACACAATAGGTTTCCGCTATGATGGCGCCAGCTGAATTTCATGATTTTATCTACCCAGTACCGACAGATGGTTGTTATTCTCACCGCCCGCGTGGTCTTGTTTTGTTGAAAGTTCGCTGACTTAGTTTTCTGTACCCCACGACAGATGGTTGTTATTCCCCTCGCGTGGTCTTGTTTCGTTGAAAGAAGTTTTCTGTACCCTAACAGACACAAACGTCTAAGGACAGCTTTTTTCACCCACGGTTTTTTATTAATTTTTACAAACGACCACTCTGAACGCGATGAATGTAAAATTATTACAATCGAACAAGTATTTAGAAAACTATAGTCATTTCGAGTGGGGTGACAAGAGCTCTGTCTTTTTTAACTTTCTTTTGTTTTACTATCGTGTTTTTTGGTTGTGTTTTTCAAATGTGTTTTTAGCTTAAATTGGGGTTTTATTTTGTATTGCTCAATTTAATTTTTTTGAAAGAAATTAAAAAAACTAATTAGATTTGAATAAAATTTAAGACAAGTTTTAATCCGCAGATTTATAAGGAAGGATTTAAATTACAATCTTTAAATATTTTTACTTGAGAGCTGTCAAAACCTAGTTCTTCAGTTCAATAGTTTTGTTTTATTTTGTTTTGGCTAAATTCTGCAAGCTAAACCTAGGCCGTTATAACATAGTCTTATTGTATTTCGTTTTGGCGTGATTCTGCAAAGATAGGTCTTTATAACATAATCTTGTTTTATTTTGTTTGGCGTGATTCTACAACCTAGACCTTGGCGTTTATAACCAGCTGAGGGTATTTTGCTGTGAGCCGTTTTTGCTCTTAAAATCAGTTGTTCAGCGCCTAATACTAGGTTGTATCGATTCACACTATTCGACAGTTAGCGTGAATCCACCCTAAAATTTAATTTGTCTACTTTGAAATCGTGGTCATGTTAGTTGTTTGGTCTTTTGTTTTTTTTGAATCGAAGTAATTTGTATTGTTTGCTATGTTGTTATTTTTGCCTAAAACAACGCCCCTGTTTGTCCAAACCTTGGGGGGAGGGCACTGGTACTTGTTTCTGCAGTGCTAAACGTTTGTAACAGTAGGTAGAATTTGTTTCCTACTTTTGGGATTTTGAGAGGGGGGGTGTGGGTGAATTCTGGGGGGACTTTCCGAGTGGCTTGCCCCCTTCATGACGTGACGTCTCCGGGGGGGGTTTCCTAGTGTAGATCTGTGCTTGATCTGTGTTGATCTGTGGTAACAATTTGCGCCAGTTTTTTCATTTGTAACAGTTTTAATTCTAACAGTTCGTTCTTCATTGCTTTAATTATAATAATGGTTTTATTGTTTAATTGTTAACAATTTTTATTGTTCTTTGCAAATATTTTCTTTTGCAGTACATGCTTACCCCTCCGGTTTTGTGTGTTACTTGACTCCATACATATGTAGAATTAATTCAAACTTACAACTTGATTCTAAGCATTAGAATTGATTCAAACTTACAATTGACTGTTTTTTATTTCTAACGTGTGAAATCAAAGTTGTAACAATGAATTTAATATTAGATCGATTTATGCTTACCTCAGTGTGTAAGTTGAGGCCACTGTCAGTGAGTCAAGAAAATGGCAACAGTATTTTGCAATTTTGCCACCTTTAGACAGACGCAAGTATGCACAAATCAAACATTTGGTGATTTTCTTAAGGGGGCGCTCCGGGAATCGGGAGTTGCCTCAAAAGTCATCAAAAAGTTGATAAAACTAAAATATTACTATATAAGTAATTTGTATGGTATAAAATAACCCTTGTGTAAAAATTTTAAATCACGTGATAATGTGACGTGACTGCCAGAGCACTGCGCGTGAGTGAAATTTCGGCAAGCGATAACTAATAGCATGTTTGTCTTAAAATCATGATTAATATATCTAAATGTAGCCCTTGCGCTCCTCTAGTTGAACATTATTTTTGTTTTTGATTGTTTAGTGCGAGTTTGTTAAAATTGCAATTTTTGTATTTTCGAGGTCGATCTCTGAGCACTAAAAGCAGTGGTATTATGGTCTACAACATTATTTCAAAAATTAAAAGAATGCTCAACTGCGCACAATGAGAGGCTATTTTCATGCCAAATTTTAGCCAAATCGGTTGAAGCAGCAAAAAGATATCGAATGCCGAAAATTACCGTGAGCACTGCTCAGTATAATTATTTTGAGCCAGCAACTTTGCGTAGCATTGCCCGATTGCGCTGAAACTTTGCAGAATTTTGGGGACCCAAGACCCTAGTAAAAAACAGTTTAGAGGTAGCTAAGCAATGTTAAACAATTTTTTAGATAATGTTAAAAATGTACCAAATCGAACACAGTTTTTGGTAATAGCCGGTTTGCGGGCAAAAATCGACCAAAAAATTAATCTTGCCGTTTCTATCATTTTTCATCTGCTATTTTGTGTCTAATGATGCGCATTGATAAATTTTTAATATTTTTTTGCTTAATGTCCACCCATTTGGCAGTTTGCTAGTAAAAACTATAAAATTTTGGCAGTTTTCCAAATATCTCGATATTGGTACCAAATGAAAGCCCACATCATTCTGAGTAACTTTGCTTCTTGACACAGCGCAGAATTCGTTAGCTTATGTTATGGCTTAAGTTATGGCCCAAAACCTTGATTCCCGGAGCGCCCCCTTAAGGTAGCGCTCAGCAACAAAACTCATGTTTGGCGTTCAGCTCATGCAATAAGTAGCAATACCAGTTTAATTGTACATCAAACAGACATCAAAAAAACTTATTTACAATACAGTTTAGCACTTTAATGTGAATTTGCCAAATTTTATGCCCATGTCCAATTTCCTATTCACACTAATTTTGTTTTTGACCTAGCTCAGCGAAACTTCAACCAATTTCGACGATTTTGGTATCAATAGAAAGATCTTTCAAAAATCTAGACGTGATTGATCTTCGATTTTTTATTTCTATTTTGATTTTGCAAAAAATCGATTTTTCAAAAATCAGTTGTCTTTGAGAGACTACAAAAAGTGCTGCGAGCCAAAATTTGAAAATCGAAAAACCTTCACGTCTGCATTTATATTCTTTCTTTCATTGTGCAAGTTTTTAACTCGATCGCAATCGGCAGCTGGGACCCAGGTCCCTAAAAAAGTAGTCGATTTCGCGACGCAAAAATGTAAGGTTTGCCCGCACGTTTCACTTTGTCAAAAATTAGACCTTCCCTAGGACTTGATATTTCCGTTGAAAAAGTTACAAAAAACCATACTCAATTTTTTAAGAAATTAAATCAAAAATTTGACATTTTCGAAGATTTATCAGCTTTGTAGGTTTTTCATTTTAGATTTGCTATTTTCACGGTTAAATAACTCAGCAAAACTTCAACGTATTCTTAAGTTTAATACATCAATTTAAAGCCAAGCAACCGCACATTTTAGTGATATGAGTAATCATTTTATATGGAAACAAAATTTTTTATGCTACGGCTACAAATTTGTCCAAAAATCTTAAAAAAAAATTCATCACAATATGTACATCAAATGAAAGCTATTTTCATTTTGAACAACTTTCCTTCAAGACATTATGGTTAAAAATGTCGCTGAAAAAAATTAAACGCCAAAGTCGGTTCCGCTGAGCGCCACCTTAAGAAATTTTGGAAATAGAGCATTTTAAAATACAGGTGGGATACAGTTACACAGGTATATACAGGTATATAAATCTTTGCTGTTTGGGGAAAACGACCCCCCCCCTTTGAAATAGTGGTGCTAAAGGCTGTTTAGTGTATGTACAGTGTCAGTCACCAAACAGACTTTTTATACTACTAGTGTGGCTTGAAATTAAGTTTTCAATGCACATTTTAATTTTAAAATTTTTTAAATTTTAAAAAAGCGCTAGCTTCTGGTGGCTGCCGCCCCCAGACCCCCGCGATCATTCACTTTCTTGGCCAAGTGTGGCTTGAAATTAAGTTTTCAATGCAAATTTTATTTCAAAACTTTAAAAGAGCGTCAGATTCTGGGGGCTGCCGCCCCCAGACCTACGCGATCATTCTACTTTCTTGGCCAAGTGTGGCTTGAAATTAAGTTTTCAATGCAAAGTTTATTTCAAAATTTTGAAAAAACGCTAGCTTCTGGGGGCTGCCGCCCCCAGACCCCCGCGGTCATTCTACTTTCTTGGCGAAGTGTGGCTTGAAATTAAGTTTTCAATGCAAATTTTATTTCAAAATTTTAAAAAAGCGCTAGCTTCTGGGGGCTACCGCCCCCAGACCCTCGCGATTATTCTACTTTCTTGGCCAAGTGTGGCTTGAAATTATGCAAAGTTTATTTCAAAATTTTAAAAAAGCGCTAGCTTCTGGGGGCTGCCGCCCCCAGAGCCCCTCGACCATTCTACTTTCTTTGCCAAGTGTGGCTTGAAATTAATCTCTGGCCCCGCCTCAGCAAAATCCTGGGGCCGTATTCTCAACATTACCTGCAGGTAAAGTTAGGCTAACTTTACCCACAGGTAAGGTGTCAAGGTGAAGGTAAACTCGTATTCTCAGACAACTACTAAAGCCAACGTGATAGCAATGGTTAACTTTAATATTCGGGCCAGTAAAGTACTTTACATATCTTGTTCTGCAGCTAAAGTTGATGCATTGTAATCTTCTACAAGTGCCATCTTTTCCAAAGTTGTAGGTTTTTTAGGGGTATATATATATACGCTTGTTGAAAATTTTGCAAGGTTCGACTAAAAGACGGAAGTTCAGACGAACACCCCGAACAACGCCCTCCCTCTGACTCCTGTCTACACCGCAGTCAAAATGCCATACTGGTCAATTTGACCTAATTTTTGACTTTATCAATGTTGATGAAAATTTTTTGTGAGATCACCCAAAACCGGGACCAGTCAGTGGCCAACTACTGGTGGTATGAGTGTGTAAAGACATATATATCTATAGAAATGGGGCGAGACTATTGAAAAATAACAAAATGCTGTTTCGAAAAAATTTTTTCACAGTTGTCAACATTTTTTACTAATTCAAATTTTTTTGAAAAACACTGCCTCCGGCTCCGGCATTTTATATCCGGCTCCGGTTCCGGCTCCGGCAAGATTTTACCTCCGGTCGTTTGCTACTCTAAGCCTAAGCCCAAGCCTAAATTGAGGCCCAGTTAAAACACCGGAAAAATGTTTGTCGAAAAGTGACCGAAAAATGAAGGAAAAATGGAGGAAATGCAATTTGAACCAATTTTAAAATATATATTCCTTTAATTTTCCTACTTATTGCATGCTTTTTTCCTACATATTTTGCCGTAATTTTGGTTTTTTCCCCTTCAACTTTCGTTCTTATTTCTACACATTTTCCTTCTAATTTTGGCTTAATTTCAGTCACATTTCCGCTAAATTTCAGTTACTTTTCTGTTATTTTTCAGCAATATTTCATTTAAATTTCGGTCATATTTCCGCAAGTTTCCGCAACATTTCCGATATTTTTTGGCAACATTTTAGTTAAATTTCGGTCAAATTTCTGCCGAATTTCCTCAACATGTCCTTCTTATTTCCATTTAATTTCAGCCACGGCCCGTATTCACATACTAACACTAATGCTTAAACTTAGTATTTACCCTCAGCGTTTTTATTTAAGGTGGTACTAACGAATGTGCAGTTTTTTTTAACTTTTGAAAAAAATTAGTTGATTCAAACGACATTTTCTCGAGACTAAAGTCAGCAATGAATTAATTCTTATTTTTATAATGACGAATGAAGTTAGCGGGATCATGTGAAAAATTTTCAGGAGAAAGCCAAGCCAGCAAGCCAAACTACACAACAGGAGAATAGAAATTTAACAGTTCTGGCCACTTTTCTAAGCGCATGCAAAACGCATAAACACAAAAATGAACATGAATAAACTTTTGCAAATTTTCTAGACCCAAAATGAAAATTTTTTAAATTGCTTTTATTTTTGCGTAGATATAGCACCTGAAATTTGCGTGTGAATAGACACTTTTGACTTTGAAAGCTTATATTTCGTTTAATATTTGACAAATCATAAAATCGTGCATTTTGGGTCTAGATAATTTCTTTTTAAATATTGGATCCATTTTTCGCATGTTTTTATTGTTTAAACTCTTCAAAAAGTGGCCAGATTTGAAAGTGCTCAAAAAAGCCAAATTGGTCCAATTTTAACACGTGCCATACAAATCATATTTATAGTTGTGCAATGATACTTTGCATAAATATAGAGAAAAAGTAGCGCTTTCGAACGGTATAAAGAATGTGCTCTTATGTTAATTATTGATTGAATACCAGCCTGTTGAAAAACACTGCACATTCGTTAGTACCACCTAAAGCGCTTAGCAAATACTAACGCTTGTGTTTCGGTTTTGTATTCACATACTTGAAGTTTAGTGTTTGGCTTAGTTGTTTGTCTCTTTGCGCTTGTTGATTGGTGTGTTGGTTCAGTGGCGTATCCAGGATTTCACAAAGGGGGGGGGGGGCTGCGACGGGGGGGGGGGTGCGGAGCACTTGTGAGCCACCGCAGATCAAAAGGGGTCTGGCGGGGACGGCAATCCTCGGACCTTTTTTGAGTTTGTTATTGTAACCATCGATAAACTACAATAGTGAATCTGCAGCAAGCACTTAACTTTGCGGGGGTCTGGGGGCGGCAGCCCCCAGAAGTTGAAGCTTTTTTGAGATTTTAACCATCGAAATTGCATTGAAAATTTCACTTTTTACATGAAATAAAGAAATGTAGTGGATCTACAGCTAGCATTTAGTAATGCGGGGGTCTGGGGGCGGCAGCCCCCAGAAGTTTTAGCTTTTTTTAGGTTTTAACCATCTACAATGCACTGACAACTGCACTTTTGACATAAAATAAGTGTAGGTTATAGCACGATGTAGAGTGCACTCAGTAATTTATACGCACTGTTACGTGAAGCTTCAAGTGCATAAACGAGTGCGCGCAGCGCACGAGTTTATGCACGCGGGCTTCACGTGCCAGTACAAATGATTGCTGAGTGCACGCTACAAAGTATTATAATGTACTTTATGTTATAACTGTTTTGAAATAACAGTGCAATAACTAAGATGCACGCCTACAGCAGTGCTATAACTAACTTATACGGCACGCTGTGAATCTAGCAGCGTGCACTTAGTTATTGTCGTTAGTTATTGCACTGTTATTTCAAGACAGGTATGATATAAACAAAAATATATAATTTTAAAATATTAAACATTAATATTTAAGCCCATGGATCAAAAAATTTGGGCCTAATGACCTACGTTATATATAGTCGAGCGGGGAACAAAATTCACGTCAATTTGGCGTAAAAGCCCGTTGTGTACAGCTGCGTACATAAGAGTTGGAGTGAATCTTTTTGTGCTATGGGCCAGCGTAGGCTATTTTATGGCTGCGTTCAAAAATTGGGGTTTTGCGATGATTTATCGTTGCAATATGCTTTTGCCAGGTGGCTTTTTCTGATCCGTCAAGAACGACCGTTTCTGATGTGTGTTGCAATTTTAGGGTTGAAAATTGACACACGAGACGCGGATACACTTGCCGTTAGCAGATCATTATTCAAAGTTCCAAATGGTCGACTGTGGCTAATTTTATTATACAGAAACTATAAATTGGCCGAAAATTGCTAATATGTGTCGTTTTTAGCGTTAAAATAGCAAATTTTTAACAGTTTAAAACAAAGAAAACTCATCCCCCCTGCCCGAAATTTTTTGTGGCTACGTCACTGCAGATTGGTGTAATAATGCTTAAAAAATTAAAATTAACAAAAAGTGAAAAAATTGTAAAAAATATGTATGCAAAAAAATACAAACATGTATGCAGCAAAGCAAAAAATAGTATACTTTGTATTTAATTTTGTATTTTTTACCCTATCTAACTATACAAACATGTGAGACATTAATCAATTAGCACAGAATATAATAATAGACCTGGCATATATATAGGCATGCACAAAGAAAAAAGGTATCTAAGCCGAAAAAATATCAACAGAATGGAAAAAACTTGGAGATTTTTTAAATTTTGAAGGTAGAATTTGTCAATTGTGTGGAGGTATCAGAAACACTTTTGTCAGCTTTTGAAGTTTCGGAAAGGGGGGGGGGGCTGCGACCCTCTAAGGGGGGGCTCAAATCGCTAAGGGGGGGGGGGGGCGGCAGCCCACCCAGCCCCCCCCTAAATACGCCACTGTGTTGGTTGATTGTTGAATGTTGATTGTTGAGCTCTCCTTCTTGCAAGACTCAACACGTGTGAGTGTACGTTTTCAAAAATACTAAATTTTACGCTTCGGTTAGATTTAGACTTAGGCTGAGGCCCAGGCTTAGTTTTATAAATTTGAAATTTTTGTTTATGTGATGAGCCTGCCTCACTGGTAGGAAAGGCACGTGGTTTGTTGTGGGCAAGGGTTATGGGATCAAGTGCAGTTGGGGGGGGGGGGGAATAGTGGACCTATTTTTTGGAGTAGAGCACCTCAAGTGAAGCATTTTTTGTAATAGAACCAGTAGCGTACCCAGGATTTCGCGAAGGGGGGGGCTGAACTGATGGTCGACGACCGGGGGGGGGGGGGGGTGGGAACGTACACGCAGTCCAAGGCAATCTGCAGAAGGTTTAGCTTTTTAGAATTTTTAAACTGCTTGCATTGATATTGAAAAAATGTCTGATGTCTTGCAATCATAGTGGTTGCAGGGGTCTGGGGGCGGCAGCCCCCCGAAGCTGGAGCTTTTTTAGAATTTTAAAATGAAATTTGCATTGAAAAACCAATTCTAAGCAACACTTTTAGTGAAATCATAGTGGTTGCAGGGGTCTGGGGGCGGCAGCCCCCAGAAGCTGGAGTTTTTTTTATAATTTTGAAATAAAATTTGCATTGAAAAAGCAATTCTAAGCAACACTGGACGTAAAATCAGAGTGGTTGCGGGGGTCTGGGGGCGGCAGCCCCCAGAAGCTGGAGCATTTTTAAAATTTTAAAATAATATTTGCATTGAAAAAGCAATTCTAAGCAACACTTGTCGTGAAATCATACAAACTTGATTGACTTGACTAGTATATAACTTGTCGCGCAGTTTGCAGAGGTCTGGGGGCAGCTGCCTCCAGGAAAACAAATTGGGAGTTTTTTATTTTTAGGCAAATTCAGTGAGTTGGAGACGTATCATAAAATTTTTTTGGCCGGTCCATAAAAGCTAAATGGGGAAGACATCCTTGTTTAAAAATTTGTCTGAACATTGAATAAACACAGCGAGATGACACCACAAAGCGAAGTAAAGTCAGCGCGGTGGTTTCGGAGGCGAGCGGCCTCCGAAAAAAATTATTCGATTTGAGGGCAAATTTCATCAATTTACGGCTGCAAAAATTAGCCCATGGAGGGACTAGCAAACCTGAAAAATACGTTGTATACAGGAAAAAATGAAGAAAAACCATGTGTGACTAAAGCTGTCCTTAGACATTCGTCCTCCACTCCACCCACCGCACGGTTTTTAATTAAAAGCCACACAAAAAATATATATAACTAAATACCAATAATAGTTGTTAGCATTACTCATTATTAATACAAAATATTTGATATGTTATGTATATACATTAGAGCAGTAATGAATTGGGGGCGAGATCCCCTCGAAAGAATTTGAAATTTCAGTGTCATTTTGGTCAATTGGGGACGTGCCGGAAAATTTTTTTCAGTGGTGTCATAAAACCAAAGGGGGACCACAGAAAAAAAGTGAAAAAGGGGGGGGCTGAAATCGCGAAGGGGGGGGCTAAAACCGCGAAGGGGGGGCTGATGTCCCCCTAGCCCCCCCCTGGGTACGCCACTGGCGTTTTTGTCGCTGCTTCAAAACGCAGCTTGCCGCACGCAAAACGCAATGTCTGAACAGCAGTAGCGTACCCAGGATTTCGCGAAGGGGGGGGGGGCTGAACTGATGGTCGACGACCGGGGGGGGGGGGGGGGTGAAAACGCACACGCAGTCCGCGGCAGTCTGCAAAAAGTTCAGCTTTTTGAATTTTTTTACTGATGTCATTGATATTGCAAAAAAGTTATATATATACGCAATATGTCGTGCAATCATAGTGGTTGCAGAGGTCTGGGGGCGGTAGCCCCCAGAAGCTGAAGCTTTTTTAGAATTTTGAAATAAAATTTGCATTGAAAAAGCAATTCTAAGCAACACTGGTCGTAAAAAAAGAGTGGTTGCAGGGGTCTGGGTTTCCCCCCCAGAAGCTGGAGTATTTTTAGAATTTTGAAATAATAATTGCATAAAAAACCATTTCTAAGCAACAGTTGTCGTGAAATCATAGTTGTAGCAGCGGTCTGTTCAGAGTCAGATTTTGTTATGTCAAATATTTCAAACTTTTAACCTAGTTAGATAAAAAAAGCACGAAAAGTCGGCCCATGGGGGACTAGAAAACCTGAAAAATACGTTGCATACAGGAAAAAATTGAAGAAAAACCATGGGTGACAAGGGCTGTCCTTAGACGTTCGTCCTCCACTCCACCCACCACACGGTTTTTAATTAAAAGCCACACAAAATATATAACTAAATACCAATAATACCAATAATAGTTGTCAGCATTACTCATTATTACTACACCATAGCAGACATAAGTCATGTATATATATACATTAGAGCAGTAATGAATTAGGTAGCCCCTCGAAAGAAAATTTTGGAAAATTTTTGAAATTTCAGTGTAATTTTAGTCAATTGGGAACGTGCCGGAAAATTTTTTTCAGCGGTGTCATAAAACCAAAGAAGACCACGGAAAAAAAGTGAAAAAAAGGGGGGCTGAAATCGCGAAGGGGGGGCTAAAATCGCGAAGGGGGGGGGCTGATGTCCCCCGAGCCCCCCCCCCCCCCTGGGTACGCCACTGAATAGAACCCCTATCCACAAATTTGGATTTTCTGAGCTATGACCCCTTAAAAAATGCATTTTCAATGTTTTTGGAAGTAAACGTAGGCCAAAGTTTGAAGCCAAAAATGGCTATAATCTTTGTTTTTGGACATTTTTGAGTGCATTTTGATGTTCTAACTTCTAAGGCATCGTCTAGGCTTAGCTGGCAGGATTCTCTAGGCTAAGCTGGCAGGATTTTTTCTGAAAATTTCGATTTTTTAGTACCTAAGCCTGAGCCTAAGCCTAAACCTGAACCTAAGCCTAAGCCTGATAGTAAGTCTAAGCCTAAGCCCCATTCTAAGCCTAAGCCTAAGCCCAAGCCTAAATTGAGGCCCAGTTTGAATTTGGTCAAAAATTGGACGTTTCTGGTTTGGCCAATTTTTCGGCAGGAACGGGGTCAAGTCAAAGTGCCTTTGTTTTGATTTTAAAAAATTGTAAACATTATTCCGACTCCATTTAAACACGTTTAGAGCGCAACCAAAAAACCCCGGTTTCCGAAAAAAATTACGAGAACGTCCCTCACTGAGGGTTCAGATTTCGGGGGGTCATATCTCAGAAAATCCAAAAAATGAAATACATAGGGGTTCTTGAAGCAAAAATGCTTCTTCCAAGGTGCTCTACTCAAAAAAATAGGTCCACTATTCCCCCCCCCCCAACTGCATTTAACCCGGGTTATGTTGATTGGGGGTGGCTTTTAGCCGCTTTGCAAAAGCAGCAGATTATGTGTAACCTTATGGTGATCAAACTGCAGACTGATATTATGACTCTAATGGTGATAATTTTCGACAATTAGCCCGAATATGATGAAAAATTACAACGCATTGCATTTTTCAGGTTTGTTAGTCACCATAGGTAAATTTTTGGCGCTTTTTTATCTAAGTAAGTTAAAAGTTCGAACTAGTATCAATTTCGCCAAAAAATCCGCTCTGTCAAAATTCTAGCTAAAAAGTGACAAAAAGTTTTCCGCAAAAATACGAACATTTAGTAGAAACGAAAACGCTCACATGATAAAATCTGACTTTCTGAACACGATGAGTGTAAAATTATCACAATCGACCGAGTATATATTTACAATGTTATAGTCAGTTCAAGTTGGGTGACAAAGACAAGGGCTGTTTTTATACGTTCGTTTAGGCTTGATATCAGGATTGGGCTTAGTCTTAGGTTCAGGCTTTGGCTTCGGCTTAGGCGTTAGGCACTAAAAAATAGAAATTTTCAGAAAAAATCCTGCCTGCTTAGTTTACTGAGTATGTACAAGCAGTAAAGATCTTGCTTAAAAAGCGTGAAAAATGACGTCTGCTTGAACTGAAATGTACTCGTAACAATGCGGAAAAAAGTATAAATTTGAAAAGCACGACAATTGAAGCAGAAACTTTTAAGAAAATGTTCGGAAAAGTAAACAAAATCTAGCAGAAATATGTAGAAAAAAGAAAGGAAATATGACCGAAATGTGAAAGAAATTTGACCGTAAAGTGAAGGAAATATGACCAAAAAGTGAAGGAAATATGACCGAAAAGTGAAGGAAATGTGTTGGAAATGTGACCACAAAGTTAAGGAAGTGCAAAGGAAATATGACTGAAAAGTGAAGGAAATATAAAGGAAAAGCATGCGCCGAAAAGTGACGGAAAGTTGGACTAAATGAAGGAAATGTGGCGGAAAAGTGAAGGAAATGTTGCGGAAATATTACAGAAATGTGACTGAAATGTGACAGAAAGTGAGAATTGTTATTGGAGGAAATTTAACGGAAATAAAGAGGAAATGTGAAGGAAACTTTTCCTTCAATTTTCCGCCTCTTTTCAGTGATATTTCCAAATTATTTTTTCCTGTGAAATTTGGTCAATATCTCAGAAAATCCCAAAAATGAAATAGCAAAAATGCTTCCCCCCAAGAGTCTCTACTCAAAAAAATAGGTCCACTATCCCCCCCCAACTGCATTTAACCTTGTCCCTAAAGTTCCCTGTTCGTCGGCGTACGACGAGCTTCATCTGTTGCGAAAAATGACCATAGTTGGCCGGAAAGTGACGAACAAAAATTTTTTAAAAAAGTAATCTTTCATTATAAAAAAGTGAAAAATTGACCTCACCTGGCAAGATTTTTCCTAAATTCGATTTTCTATGCCTAACCCCTAAGCCCAGGCCTACTGCCTGAATTGCACAAGTTTGAATGGGTAGAAAACCGGACTATTCTGAGAAATTTGACCAATTTTTTGGACGGAATGCGGCCAAAGTGCCTTTGTTTTGATTCCAAAAAATGTTAAACATCACTCCATTGAGTGCGGCGACAGCCATCAGAAATTTGTATGCTAAATTTGCCATTTGGTCATTTTGAAACATTGCAGAATTTTTTGCGGTCGAGTCACAAAGGGGATTTTTGCCGGCAATTTCTTCAGGTTTGACCAAAAGGAGGGGTTTTGGCTACCTTCTCAATGTCGGTTGATGTATATCCTATTTTGTACATATATGTATATTATTTCTAGTAAAGAAATGGACAACGATGATAGTCGCCAGCTGCAAATTAGGCTACACAGCGATGCGGAAGAATTGGCCAGCTTTATACCGACCGCCGTCCTGGCTGTTCCTGAGACAGCCGACAAGACAGTGCTGAACGCAATCATCAAAGCATCCGCCGACGATGGCCAAAAAAGCCTCTGCCCTGATTTTGACTTTATCGTCAGGTCAACGGGACATCTGCTGCAAAGCTCCCTGGCTGAGTGTGGGCTAGAGTTGTCCACAGAGACGGTGGTCAGCTTGGAGTGCATTGTGAGCGCGCCCCAGCCCGAACCTCAGCACCATATTCAGCACCAGGATTGGGTCTCGTCCATTGCCTGTTTTTCGACACATTTTATTACTGGTAGGAGAAGTTATGCACTAATTTTGTGTATATATGAGCTGGAAGTCACAATCCAACACATGTATAGCTTCCTTTTAAATCTTAGTGCAGCACTCACTTGCGACACAAATTTGGGCTTAAAAGTTGGTATACATTGGTGAACAGTTTATTATTTAATGTAGTGTTTTTAGCCCAAATTCAAGTGTTTTGCAGAATTCGTTTATTAAGTACAGATGTTAAGCGCTAAAATGGTATATACGTTTTCCAACTATAAGCATAGGTCAAGATTCGGCGGGGGAGAAAAAATTATTTTTGCCCATAAATCGCTTCGCACCCCATCTTTTAATAAAAATATAGAACCCCCATCGTCAGCCAAGCCCCCAATCTGATCTCTAGCCCCCAAAATAGCTGTCGGCCCTTTTAATAAAAATCTAGAGTGAAATTATTGGTGTTAAAACCCTTAGGGGTCGAATAAGTCGGAAAAACGGCATTTTTTCGACTAATGATCCGGAGTCCCCCTATATCCCCCAAACTTAGGGGGGGGTCGAAATTGAACGCTCTTTCGAATAGGCTAGGCTAGAAGTTTGTTGGATGTATATAAGCTTTAGCTGGAAATCAAACTTTGTTCAAAAATTAAACTTTACATAAAATTTTATGCGCAAAATTGGATTTAGGCAAAAATACTGAATCAAATAAAAACCTGCTGCTACCATTGAAAGAGTAACTTCTAAGCTACTAAATGCTGAAAAAAGCTTGCAAATCGGTTCAGGCTTTTAAAAGTTACAAAACTTTTTCTGAAGCTACCAGGATCAGGCTGATTGAAGCGTTACAGCGCAAGTAAGGTTTAGCACAAATTCCGGGCTATAGCTGCAAAGTTTTTCAAAATATGAAGCTAGTTTGGGTTTTTTATGGCGGTAAAATTATTCCTAATGCTTCTTAGCATGTTTTTTTCCTGAATTTAGGCCTCAGGCTTAGGCTTAGGCTTAGCGCTTAGGCTGAGGCTTAGTGCTTAGGCTTAGGCTGAGGCTTAGTGCTTCGGCTCAGGCTTAGTAGATGGGTTAGGAAAGACTCAGCTTACTTGCTTGCATCAAATAAAAGGATACTTGCTACCGTGGAATCATAAATAAAGCTGCCCTTTTAAACCGAAATTGGGTGTCAGCCCCAGCGTGATGCTGAGCAGTAGTGACGTTTTGAATTCGTATTTATGGTATTCTTCATTATTAAAAATTGCTCCTTTTAACTAAAAATGACTATGTTTTTGTCGGAAAATGTAATTAATTTATTGTCTATGCGAAAAGAAACAATAACAATTGATATGTGAGCTCAGGTTAACGATGTATATTTCGCCTATTATATAGTTTGAAAAAGTAACATTTTTTGGTATAAATGAGCAGAATATTTTGGAAATAAAGCTGAAGTAAACATATTATTATAAATTACGTCATGATGATCAATCTTCAGACTGATATTGCGACTGTATCGGTGAAAATTTTCGAAAATTAGCCCGAGAATGTCGAAAAATTATGATTTTAGACAAAATTTGAATTTTTTCGAAAAGCAATAAATTAGTTTACGTTTTTTTGCTTGGAAAGTGCTAAAAATGAACTCAGCACGTCCGAAAACCTATAAAAACGCGAGTTTGCGTTAAAAAAATGTGAATTTGAATTTCCCCCCCCCCCGCCGAATCTGCACCATAAGCATACATAGCCGCCGAACCATACATATATATAACGGAGTCACAATTTTGGGGCGGCCTCTCCGGCCAAATTTTGGGGACCCACCCCCAGGGTTTTTTTTCAAAATCGGCACTGTGTAAATTAAGAATTTGCTGTGTAAATTAAGGGTATGTTGTGTAATTTTTTGAAAGTGTGTATTTAGGCATTTTTTAGGTAAAAAATTCTTTTTTGCCCTTAAAAAACCAATATTTTGACTTTGCGACTTACGAAACTACGAAAATAAAAATTATGAAGAATGAGAATAGAGTGTACGCTGCTGAGTTTTTTTTGCGCAAAAACGTTCGCAATTGCGAAAAAAATTTTAGGATTGCGAAAAAATTTCAAACCTTTTCGCAAAATTGCGAAAAAATTTTGACGCAGTGGTGGTGAACTTGTAAGGTTTATGCGCCGATTTTTGTGGTTTAGTCGGAAAACATTTCCGATACGTCCCCATTGACCAAATTTGGCCTAAAAATTGAAAATTTCTCCGACTTTTTCTGATCCCCTAAACCCGGATTCGTGCAACTTTATGACGTCTTGATGTTTCTACTGACTGTGAATGGGACACATTTTCTTCCATGTATCATCACACCGACTGCATGTAACACTAATATAGACAGTATATATAATTAGGGGTCGGAGACTCGGAGGTGACATAATTAAGAAAAGAAAACTTGGTCATTGGCCGGATCTTTTGAAATTTTTTACGACTGAACATCGATTGTGAAAATTGTGAAAAGTTACACAAAATTCTCGGGACGGCTCCATAAATTTGAAAGAAAAATGTCAAAATCGTTGCTTTTGGCCAAAACGGGTAAAAATTGCGTCAGTCTTAATCCTGTATGGGCGTAATAAAGTTTTATTAACATTTAAATATAAAATCTACTGGATTAAGTAACAAAAGTAAGTCTGCGAAAAAAAATTTGATTTTGCGAAAAAAATTTCAAACTTTTCGCAAAATTGCGAAAATTTGCCAGCGAAAAAAAACACCAGGTACGCTGTGCACCCTAGTGCCGACTGCACCGGAAAAACGCCTATACGCAGGTTTACACAGAGTTATACACTGTTTTACGCAGGTTTCATCAGCCAGATCCTATCCTACACATTTTTTAATTCCGGGTTTAAAACCTGCCGTGCAGCTTTGATAGTACTTTGAAAGTATCACATACATACATGATGTAACAGCACCAAAATTTTGGGTATATACCCCTCCCCCCTGGTGGGGGACTTCCCTCCCCTGAATCAACCAGCCCTCCTCTCCCAAGACTGACGCAATTTTTACATTTTTTTTAGATAAAAGTAAGGTAGAAATCGCTTAAATTTCATCAAAAATGGCCCCTTTTTAAGTGCCAGTTTTAAGAAGTCCGCAGAAACTGGAGATTTTTTGTTTTTGTGTCAAAAATAAGACTTATTTTTTTTATTACAAAGCGGTCACAGGCCGCAGTCGCCACTTGGAGATTTTTTGTATTTTTTACTACCAAAATAGGCAGTTTTCTCAACTTTTGCGCGGAAATAGGGCTGTGTAAATATGTGTGTATTTTTATTTTTTGTTGTGTAAATTAGGCGGCCGATGTGTAAATACACCCTATTTTACACAAAAAAAACCCTGTCCACCCCCCTGATCGACTAAAAATACCTTAAATTTAGCAAAAATATCGCAAAAAACGGCCATTTTTTCTAAATTGTGCCAGAATTTTGGGGATCCCCCCGGCACCTCGATTTCGGTGGGTCCCCCCATCTCACCCCTCATATATACATATATGCGCCGAACGGATATAGACATTAAACAGTGTAGTAAACTACATTATATATATATATATATATATATATATATATATATATATATATATATATATATATATATATATATATATATATATATATATATATATATATATATATATATATATATTGGAAGATTCACATAATATATCGTCATACATGAATACACTTGTAATTCTCAGCTAAGAGTCCGGCAATAAAAGATAATTTTTATTCAGGCTCCTACGACGGCAGCGTGCAATTGTGGGCCTACGATGGCACGTGTGTGGCACGCATCAGCGGACACGGGGGTGCCGTCAAGTGTGTGGACACGATTGCCGGGGAGAGGGGGCAGGATTTGCAATTCGTCAGTGGATCTATGGATCAAACGCTACGGGTGTGGTCTGCGGCGGCTGGGGACTTGGGAACGCCCAGATGTATTCAGGTGATGAGTTTGAAATGGGAAGGATGAAAGCATCACCAGTTATCTGAGACTTGAAATTTGTAGATGTATATATATATATATTTACTAGATATCAGTGTTAGGTCAGAGTCAGGTCATTGAATTTAAGAGGGTAATTGCGTTTGTAGGTGTTTTTTGGAAAGCTATAGCTCAGCGTTTACAAATCCAAATCACAAGCGGTCTTTTGCATTAAGTAGAACAATATTTTACCTAAATGTTATGCATGCCATGCATTGAAACGTAAGCCTTTAATTTTGTTTCCACTACCAGCGGCTAAAGAAACCTCCTTTCCAAAATACTAGAATTTTTTACAAAAACTTTGCGCCACAGCTCTGAATCATACAACTATCTGCTGGGGCTGAAAGTTGGTGATGTTTTTGACATGTTTAAAATCCCCAGACATGTCCCCCACTTTTTTAATAACTAGTCAATTTACTGAGAAAATAGCTGAAAAGCAAAAGCAACGAAAATTTAAAATATTTTCTTGTAATTAAAGCCCTCTAAAAATGTCCACAGGTGAAATTTTGAAAAAGTGAGAGACATGCCTGGGTATTTTGACCTTTACAGTACTGTGCCATAAATTCGTGTTCAGGCATCAATTGTAACTTGAGTTTTGTGGGCGCAAAGTTACATAGAAATCACAAAAACCTTGAAAACGCAACTACCACCTTAAGGGCAGACATGGGCGTAGCCAGGGGGGGTTCAGGGAGTCAGAACGGTCTGAACCCCTTTTGGTGGAATTAAAGCATAGCAATTAATATTTCAGGTCTGTCGCGGTCACGAGAACAGTGTGGAGTGTGTGTCGGCCAATCAGAGTCCAAGCCCAGCCGGCACTGATGACAGCTCTAGTCCACAGTTTGCCAGCGGGGGTTTTGACGGGTTGCTGAAGATTTGGACTCCGTCCGCCGCCTCTGACGCGTCAGACAACGTCCACGCTGACTCGGTGGCAGCCAAACGAGCCCGGAAAGAATCCTCCACCCCCGGACCCCAGTCCCTAACCCCTCGCCTCACCCTAGCCGGTCACCGGGAAGTGATCACCGGCGTCCGGTGGCTCCCGGGCAGCCCATATCAGCTGTGGACCTGTTCCTGGGATCAAAGTCTTAGATTGTGGGACTTAGAACTGGGGGGACCCAAACAGCAGATGGCTTGTGAGTTTGATTGGCCGGGAGGGGGGATGATTTACTATTAATTAACTATAGTAGCAGATTTGCGTTTAAAATTAAAGTTAATTCTACTTATTTTGCCTGTGTGTAAGGATAGCTGGGTAGCATACACCTATAGGTAATTTTGAGAATACGGCGTCTGTAGTTTTTAGAGGATGTCAGATTTTTCGGGTTTTTGAGGTTTTTGTTTAAAATTTATTGTTCCTTTAGCCAAATAAACTCCTGATCGGATTTTGCAGATTGGATTTGCTGAATAACAAAGTCTGTGGTTATATAGTAGAGAACCTAGATTTAGACAGTGTATGAAACCAAGAGTACATAATCTACGTCGGTTCTGAGATTAGTTACTGTCGCCTTTTCCAACTTGAATGCGTGTTGCTGAATCCAATATTGAATAGCGTATTCATTCATGTGAAATCGTGCCCACAAACTATGTTGCAAAAAATTTCTTTTTTGTAAGCTTAGGAGTTTTTCGGCATTATTGAATTGGTTACTTCTTTTTCAGGTTCCAAAGCGCTCACCTGCATAGACTATTCAGACAGCCACGGGTTGATCAGTGGGAGTGCGGATCCTATAGTGAGATTATGGGATTCTCGATCCAACGAAGGTTCCATGGTGAAACTCGCCTTCAAGTCCCACACGGGCTGGGTGTCTAGTGTTCGCTGGCTTGCCGGGGGGAATTCCAATCTTTTTGTGTCCGGCTCTTTTGATAAACTGGTCAAAGTGTGGGATATTCGAAGTCCGAACGTTTGCCTGTTTGACCTGAAAGGTCACAGTGAACGGGTTTTGGCTGTGGGAAGCTGTGCAGCTAACGAACGGATTCTCAGCGGAGGAGCGGACTCACATTTGAATATTTATAAAATGAATTAAGGGTTGTGGAATCATAGAATTAATGAATGAATTAAGTAATTAATTAATAATAACGTAACGTGATTAATTAAGCGTGACGGTATTAATTAATTATTGGATTGAGCGTAACTGGGTTGCAGAAACATTGGAATGCATAGCTGCTGAGAATTACCAAATATTTGCCTGAGATGGTGATTGTTAAAAAATTGCTAATTTTAGATTTTGGCTTTGAATTTTACTGTTCTAAAAGAGCTTTAGAACTACAGTTTTTATGCTTTTAGTGAGTTGATGGGTTTTTTCAAATTGAATTTTTTTTTGAAAGTTTTTTAAGCAGTACAGGAGCTACCTATATAATCTGAAGCTTAAGTACAGGAAGAAAATAAATTAAGTTTTGAAAGCTCTAGCGTCGTGTCCGTAAAAATTTAGGGAACTTCCGACTACAGTTGCGGTATTTTTCGATTGCCGATTCTGTAAATCATGCTTTACTCATGCTGAGCAAAATTGTGTTTGAATTGTTTGTTTTTTACACTGTTGTTTCGTTATTTTTGAAATTTTAATAAACTCTTGCTGCTGTTGCAGCAAAAAAAGATTGATAGTCGTTTTTTAGACATAAAAATGATCCCACGAGTAGGAGGATGTTTTGGGGCTATATAATGAAGCTATACGAAATCAGCGTTCATTTTGAAATTCGCGTAACAATTTATTGTGGTTTTTTGCAGTCCATTTTTGTAGGGTAGAACGTAAAGGAGTTCAGACCATCACTGTTATCGGTCGTACATTTCACCGATTCGAAAGAATATATCTAAGGTATTAGCACAAGCTTTGACGACACCATTTTTATTTGATTTAAAATATTTTTATTTACATTAAATTACATAGCAAATTAAATTCGTTATTTACTGCACAGAGTCGTTTGTAACTTAGCGGGTTCGGGTACCGGCATAGCCATCAAACTGTAAGGTCCTCGTAACGACAGTTTTATCAAGACGTTTCACGATCCATACAAAACTCGTGCAGATATTTTAAAATAGTGCTTGTTTTCAATGAAAAGAAAGCTGTTTTTAGCCATTGTAAAAATTAGTACAAAAGGACCACTCAGTTTTTGAGACAGCTATGCGAAAACAAGGTTTAGGTCAATTCATGCAGTCCACAGTCATTGCGTTCAGTTCATAAGTCTAAATTACGAAGTAATCACCCCGCTATGGTTTTGCACACAAATTGATGGTGTGATATTTGCCAGTGTCGGTTGAACGGACGGACGGCTGTAAGTATGAATCGACCTTTTGAAGACAATGGCTCTCAGCTTCCGTGCATAGATTACATTATTTACAATTCCAACCGTACCTAACAGTAAACCAGTGATAAATGCGAATTTGCGGATAGGAAAGCTGAAAATTATTGTCTGTAGGTAACTGTAACTTCAAGAAAAACGTAAGGTTCAGTTTTAGTAATTTAGTAACGTGTTTGTGCATGTTTAGTTTTCTGTGTTGTAGGCTAGTTTCATCTCAGAAATTTCTTATGCAAGTTCCGCAAAGCAGTAAAGTAAGGCACTTTGCTGATTCAAGTTATGCTCAGTTGAGCGGTTGGATTTTATTCGGACTTCTGGCCAGCAAGGCTCTATCTTCCTGAAATTCGGCCACAATTTCATCCACGCTTCGTCCTTTGGTTTCGGGCACGAACTTCCAGGTGAAAATAATTGAGACCGTCAGACAAAATGTGAAGATAAGGAATGTGTACTGGTTGATTAGGTTCTGGAATAGAAAAGCGTTGAGCTGTAAATTCGGAAAAAAATGTGTTTTGGTAGCAATTAAACCTCGGTTGCGGTCATATATACAGCAATCGTATACGCTTAGCGAGCACATCGAAGCCTAACTTTTATGCAGTGAACGGTAGTGTTTCTTTCCGGCCGCGTAAGCCACCGGCCGGTCTGGCAGAAATTTTAAACAAGTAGGCCCCAAAAGGAGCAAGGTTCCTTCCCTGGTGTCTACCTTTCAGGTTTAAATGAATTGGTTCTATTTTTACTTGCCTACTGTAAACTACATACACTGCGTCTTACTCTACTTCGAACCTAGCTTATTCTTATCTAATCTAATTAGGTACGCAACTACGTACAAAAACATGTTAAGCATCCCGCTGCATCAAGCCATTTGGCTCAAAAGTTACACTTTGATCTGAGCTGAGCAAATCAGCTCTAAAAAGCGATAAACAGTGTTTTTCAATGGCTCTTATATATTGCCGGTGAAACATTACGGTGCCGATTTTGAAGAAATAGGTACATCACTACAACACTGTACATCGATTATTGATTTTCATGCATACGCAGACAAAAATCAGCAGGCAGTTCCCAAGCTGAAAAGACACGTAAAACATACTGGCTATGTCGCCTGCTCAGCATCGTTAAACACTGTGAGCCATTAATTTCAAAACAATAGTTCCTTCTCTAGAAGGAACAAAAATCCAATTCATCCATATGCAGAGTGTCATTTCAGCTTAGCTTAACGTGCCGGGCTGTTATGTGGTCGATCGGTCGAATGCGGCTGACTTTAACCGGTCGAGTCAGAAAACTAACATCATGAAAACTAAGACCGATACTCTGATTAGTCTGATAGCAACTCTGGGACTAAACCTAAACCTGAGCCTATTATGGATTATGTACCTAAGTCCTAAAACTTGAGTAGGTATATCTGCACACGTACACTCACACGTGTTGAGCCTTGCGAGGAGAGCCCAATAACCAATTGGTATTGTTACCGTAAGCGGAAGGAATATCAAGCCGACGACAAAGTTGGCAGTCCAGTTTGCCACCACGGCTACTGAGGTCGCGTGCGCTCGGGCATTCTGTTGGAAGATCTCGTTCACGTAGAACCAAGGGATAGAACCTGAAAGATTGGGTTCTCAATTCTCATCAGATAAACCAGAAATATGGTATCGTTTTAGATATTAATATGTTTGTATTTTCTGATGAGGATTGGCTCTGTTCATATCTTGTAGGGCAAAAAGTTACACTTTAACTTTAACTGCAATTAAAAAAGTCAATGGTCTTACTTTAACTTTAACTCCAAAAAAGTTAGAGGTCATACTTTAACTGTAACTTTAATTCAAATTAAAACAACCTTACTTTAAATTAAAGTTATTTTAAAAAAGTTATATAAAAGTCATTGATTTTCGGCTTACTTTAACTTTAACTTAAATTGATGCCTGAGCCTTACTTTAACTGTAACTTTAACTTAAATTGAAGCAATATCCTTTACTTTAACTTTAACTTAGATGAAAATGTGTGACTTTTTTGCCCTAATATCTTGTCTTAATTCTTATTTTTAGTTCTTATTCCCTATTTCCACCCAGTGGAATCAGGGTTAGAAATAAGGTTTTACGCACTGTTCGTGGCGACAGACCAGATTGATCAAACAATCTATTTTTTGTCAAATTGGGAAGCTAGATACTAGGGCAAAAAAGTTAGACCATTTTCATTTAAGTTAAAGTTAAAGTAAGACCATGGCTTTAATTTAAGTTAAAGTTACAGTTAAAGTAAGGCTTCGGTGTTAATTTAAGTTAAAGTTAAAGTAAGCCCAAAATCAATGACTTTTATATAACTTTTTTAAATAACTTTAACGTTGAAGTTAAAGTAAGGGTGTTTTAATTTAAGTAAAGTTACAGTTAAAGTAAGACCTATAACTTTTTTGTAGTTAAAGTTAAAGTATGACCCCTAACTTTTTTAATTTTAGTTAAAGTTAAAGTTTAACTTTTTTGCCCTACTAGATACTGGTTGACTTTTGCATGAAACTAATTACAGTATATATCTACCGACGAAAATTACTTGCTACAGACAGACTCCGGAGTCACAGCATACTCACAGTCACTTGATTCCGGAATCAAGTAGGATGTACACCTATACTTTCACTCCGGAATCAGTGACTCCGACTCCGCTTTGACTCCGACTGTAGCAAGTATATAATTTTGGTCGGTGGTACTGTACATAAAAGAGAGATCGTCAAGTTCCAATTTTGCTGCTGAAGTGATTTATACAATGTTATTATGTTAATTACACGGACGAACGTCGGACATTCTGTACCTAAGTAGGTAATAAGGTATTTATTTATCCTTGTGATACTCAAGATTGTGATCAACAGGATACCAAGAGTACATAATAGCGACTACTATTACTATTACATATTCCCTATTACTTATCACCAAGAGTAGGTACTAACCTGGTCCAGTGGCAAAAGCAATGACGAAAAGGAAGACGCAAATGATGGCAAAATATGCTGCGACTTTGCTCTGAAACCGTATGACTAAATTAGATTGTTAACTGCCGTAGCTTCTGTAATTAATACCTACCTACTGTTATTAGGTACCTACGCAAGTTATCCATTATTGCGTTATCTTTACTTTCCTTTATACCCTTCAACGAGAACTTTGTACGCGGCACCAGCTTAGGTTAGTTGGTACTTACCTAAATTGTAAAAATGTCTCAGTAAATTTCGCAGACATTTTAGGCAAAGTTTCTTAGGCCCTGTTCTCGAATTTATATTAAGAACATAAGTTAGACTCATTTGCTTTATGTAAACATGTAGATTTTTTTTCAACAAGATGCTGCATTGCTATGCCGAGTTATTAATATCTACCTAGTGGGTACCTACTCATTCATTTAGTTAATCTAATCCAGTTCAGGTAACTTATAAAAAGGCCCTTCGTTCAAGTTAGTCATACCATATCAATGGTAGCCAGGCAAATGACAAGAGCAATGGAACTGAACCACATGCCAGTCATGCCCAGCAAGTGCAGTGTGCGACGACCAAAGCGATCCACCAGTAGGGTCGACACAAGTGTCATCAGCACGTTGATCGCGCCCATGCCTGAAATACCTCATTGTGCGAGAGTCTATGAGATCTATTCGAGGCTGGGGTTTTATTCAAGACCGGGGCTTTATTCGTGGTAATTACGGAAGTTAAATAGCAGTAGAAATGAACTAATGGAGATCTACGTATTGGATGGACATTTCCTAAAATCCCCATTTATCTAGATTTATCTGTAAAGCTGTGCGGCTTGTCTGACTTTGCTGACATCTTTTAGCAATCGAGAGCTTATGAAAATAAAAAGAATCTCAAGGGACATGTGTGCCTTAGGAATGGTCTTTTAGTTGTCCAGTCCAGTTAAATGTTCAATTTTATTCTGATTGGGCCAGCAGAATTTTTACCTGGTTTCAAAAAAGTTTCGTTGATCGTAGATATGCACAGTACCTATGCATGCTACAGACTCCGGTGTCAAAGCTTGATTCTGGAGTCAATGTATATACATAGATATGTATGTGATATAATAGTTTGACTCCAGAATCAAGTGACTCCAACTCCGCTTTGACTTCAGCGTCTGTGTGCACCAAATTTATGCCGGCAACTCACTACAGCCAGTGAGTCAGTGATCTAGGTCTGCAAGTCGTTTATGGTCTCACCGATTGTAGCGTAGGCTGCGTTTTGGTCAGATAGAGACGCCTTCTTGAAAGTATCTGAGGAATAGTACATCGTCTAAAGCAGAATCAAAAAAGTGTTTACAAAAAATTAAGTTGATTACAGTAATCGATCAATAAACAGTAAAATGATTCATGTCTTCTAGCATATAAATTTGATTTAGTTGATTTTGAGACATATTAAGAAGCATTAATTATTTCATGGCATTAAAACTTGCCGCATTAATTCCAGAAAACTGCTGGGAAAGCATCATCATGACGGCTATGACCAATGGCCAGCGCAAATGACGTTCAAAAAACATGTCTTTGAAGCGAACCTGAAAGTATTCTTAAGTTTCTAGCTATTATCTAGCTAAATCTTGTCCATTAGATATCAGAGCTTATTTTTAAAATGTGTTAACCCTTTCAGGCTCACTGTGAACTTTAAGGAAGTAAAAGTTTAGATCCCACTCATACCTACGCGGTCGAGGCAACAGTTTTAGTTAAACGATTAACATGATGAATTTCTCCAATTTTAAAAGAGACCCCTTCCCTTAGTGACCCTGTACCCACCCGAATGTTGTTTTTTTAGCATTGTTATTTTTTAGTTCTTAACCATTCACATTCAACGCTCAACCATTTTTATTTTTATATTGTAGGGTTAGGCGCTGTCGCACCATCCATGATTTTCACTTTTTAACCATTTTTAAACTGTCAACTTTGCATTTGCGTGTAAATATGTACATGAAAACTTTGTCCAGATGTCACCTCATCCGTTTGCCCGTATATTGTCCCAATGCCCATTTAGAAGTAGCCAATTTATGTAACCTTTATACTGATAAAGAATAGTTTGAATCGAAAACTGTTTTATCAACCAGTAACCTAGCTGACCAGACTGACTCGTGAATGTGATTTCTGGAGAGAACTTTTCAGGTTTGAAAATAGGTCAACCTTTTCAGCCACTTTTCAGCTTACTTCTGGTTCATTTCTGGCCCTGTTAGATTCTTCCAGCATAACGGCAATCTCATTTTCAACGTTGTTGCTTTGACGTAACTTTTTCAAAACTACAACAGTAGCGTAATATTTGGTTGGCGCAAATAAAATTAAAAATAGTCGATGAAATTTGGATTTTTTACGCATAAAATATAATCAAATACCTAAATTAATTTCCTGAAAGCCTAAAACAATTTAAGACACGCCCATGCGGTACACCTTTTAAAAATTTGTAAAAGTTTTTAAAAAAGAATGTAGGTTTAACCCTGTGATGGCGTATAGTTTTTTTAAAAAACCGTCTAAATCTTTTAAGCTGATGAGGGTTTTGATAAATTTAGGTATTATTTACCTTCCCTGGCGCCTTGAACATTATTTTTGCTGAGCAGCATATATTTGGGTGATTCCGGGCAGAAAGGCAGACTGATTAGTTGGTAGATCGCAGGGACCACCGTCAAAGCTGAAAACGAAAAAAATAACTTAAAAAATAAAATAGAAAACAAAAATTCACCAAAAGGTGGTTGATGTAAACCATTTAGCCAGAATGATCTATTTTGCCTAGGTATATATCAACTTATGTATTTATTTTTCCGCATTTTAATGATTTAGTCGCAATATCGCAAATTATCTGACCAAAAATTGTCTTTGTCCCTCTGCCTATTTTTTTACCGACAAGCATAATTGGACGTTAGTCGGACTAAAATGTATACGGTATACCCCCATTAGGGTCGATTCATACTTACAGCCGTATGTCCGTTTAGCTGGCAAAATTTCGAAATAACACGTCACTCATCTTCCTTCCGTATTATACTCACACTGAAACCTAACAGTAACAGGTTTCGTCCACCAGTCTCACCCAATAATAGTGGCCACAGCCGTTGTGAACCGAGCACCTGCGACAGCCCCAGTGTTTGCGCCACCAGAATGGACGCCGTGGCACTGAGCTGGTTCACAGTCCCTAGGGCGCCACGGAGATTCACCGGCGCGATTTCCGTCAAATATAACGGCGCTATAGCCGTGTTCAGACCTGTTATAAAATAAATTAAAATAGTATATATTAATAATAATACCTGATTATGAAATGTTTTCAATTGTTTCTCAAATATCTAGGTACTAGAAAACCCAGTTTAGTATAGTACACTGATAGAAATATGTCGGATTTTAAGTAGGCTGTCTGTAAGTATTATTTGATTCTTATGTTCAGTTCTTAGTTTTCACTAGGTCGAATGGAACAATCAAAAAGAAATTATAAAATGACAAATGAAATTAAGGGTTGAAACAACGGCTCAAGCCAACGAATCTATCGACTAATAACTATTAACACTTATTTGAGTTTTTTGCGTTTTAACCACTCTTATTTATTATTTCTGTATGGGATCCTGGGTGCGTTCCCTTATTTATCGCGCCTTACCTTAATTGTTACTTTTGTCTAAAGTCTGTCAAAAAATAGACGCGCCACTTTACTTATTTTAGTGGCATGACTTCTGCGACTACTTGCTGTACTTTTGATAGTCAAAATCTACTGTTTTCTTAATGAAATCGCATGTTTCTATTTCGCAAGTGGTGCAATTATTTTTTGTCAGACTTTAGATAGAATTGGGCCTTACCGGAATTAAATCCCAGTATAAACCTGCCGACGAAAAGCAAGGGGTAAACACCGCTGGTTTTGGTCAACCCCAGGAAGGCTGCTCCGACAAGCGCTGCCACGTTGTTCAGATACATGGCGCCTTTTCTGAAATAACAAAAATCAAGTTTTTGAGTAAGTCGTACAGTCCATTTCAAATGAAAAAGCCTCCGACGCGTCGGCCGACGCCAAAATTACCGACGCGTCGGATGACGTCATCCGACGCGTCGGGTGATGTCATCCGACGCGTCGGGTGATGTCATCCGACGTGTCGGATGATGTCATCCGACGCCAAAACTCTTACCAAGCATTTTGGGTCAATATTGGAATTGGGTTGCAACTTGCAGTCAAAGGGCCGAGGTTATCAAATTAATTTTATTAAAAATTTTTTAGATAAAAATTATAAATTTCATAAAAAAATTTTACATTTATTCAAAATGACTTGAAAAATTGATACTAAAAATAAATAGCATAGGAAAAACTTAGCACATATGTACACTGAAGTTTTTCTGGCCAGTAAGCCAGACAGTCTTTTGTAACCTGGCAGACTCTCCCCCAATTGTTAGCATCTATTAGAAATAGGAGATACTTCACACACAAAGTTCAAAAAGATAACTTTTTTCCAGATTTGAAAGTAATATTGCCTTTTGTTTGAGTTACTTAGGTAAGTTTGGAAATAACAAAGTGAAAAAAGCATTTTTAATTACATATTTTTTTCTGTCGTTTTCAAATCTCGTTCCCGATCCCCCTTTTCTATGTTTGCATCTAAATTTTATTTATTTCATTTAGCGTCGGATGATATAAAACTTTTCCTAGCGAGGCCAGCAAGCTTGGCGTCGGGTGATATAATCGGGACGCGTCGGATGATGTCACCCGACGCGTCGGATGATGCAATCAGACGCGTCTGGTGATGTCATCCGACGCGTCGGGTGATGTCATCCGACGCGTCGGGTTATGTCATCCGACGCGTCTGGCGTCGGAATTCGGACGCCAAGAGGCATTTTTATTTGAAACTGACTGTATGTGGCAGCCTTTTTTCGTATAAAATCAAATACAAACATTGGATTAAAGTTAAATATTGTAAGTGTAATAAATCGGTAGATCAGAAACTAAGTGACATTTCCTAAAATGGATTAAACGGATTAGATTAAAATTTGTTTGGCCAATAACTCATGTTATCGTTTATCAATTAGTACGAAATTTGCAAAAGCAACTATTTGTAGCACCTCCCGCATGTGCACAACATTTTTTAAGTCTACCTCAACATCGTGTTAAGGGGGTAGTGTCGCGAAAGCAGTTTTGCTCATAGGCTGTGAAAATAGAACTTTTTGTTTTGAAGTAGTACATGCAACGAGAAGCTAGTCCAACGCTGTATGGTATCAAATAATTACTGCCAGACATCACACTATCAATATTGACAAATATCTTGGACTAATCGTCATTAGTAAGCCAGACATCACACAATAGGGACATAAAAGTTCAAAAAATCAAGCCAGATATCAGATTGGCCAGCTTGTGAAGTACACATCTTGTGTGGACGCACAATTTTTTGCGACAAATAAGAAAAAAGAAAATTGAAGGTTCGTTTTTCTTCTGATTTGAAAATAAGCGTCTAGATTTTCCACAATTTATCATTATTGCTGTTACTATTTTACAGTTTCAGTACACCTTCACAGTTCAAACTAGTATTACTCCACAGCCGCTACAGTAATCTGCACTAAATTTTGTGTGCATAAACTACAATATATGTGCTATTAGTCTGTGTAAAAAAACTTAAGAGAAAAATTGATAAATGTGACTAAAAAATGGAATGTGAATAGGTTTTTTTTTTCGTAATTTTTCCGACTTTGAGACATTATTGCAAACTATATGCTGCACCAATTTTGCTGAAACTTGGCAAAATAATTTGCCTTTTGGTAGATTTTTAAAATATAGAAAGAACAATTTCTAACATTTTACTGAACAAGTTTTACAGTCGCGCAAAATCGACTGCTTTCGCGACACTACCCCCTTAAGTTATTAGGCAAACAAATTTTAATCTAATCCGCATTAATTCATTTTAGAAATTGGCCCTTACAAATCACATTGGAGTGTTACTGGAAAGTGAAAACTGGATGCAGATCATTAGCAGAATTTCTTATTTCCTACTTCTTATTTTCTAGTGGGACCCCCAACCTCAGGTAATATTTGGGACACAAAACGGTGGCATACCGCCCAAATTTCTCGGCAATAATTCCCGACAACAGACCACCCAGCATCCCACCGACGCAGTAGATGGACACGACCCAGCCGAAAATGAAATCCGCATTGTCTGGCGTCAAACTGGCGTCAAATTTGTCCACCGAACTTTCGTTCATCCATTCTTGGATTACCTAAAATATTTGACTGACCGGTCGTCGACTGTGGCAAAACACCATGAGCTATTTTATAGACTGGATTAAATGGGTTAAAAAGATTACAAGTTGTTTGCTTATAACTTATCTCAAAAATGAGAAAATAAGAAAGATCCTAATTTTATCGAGTGGTTTGGTTCAAAGTGGTTGCTGGGTTGACGTTGAACTAACACCTTGAACGTGAAACGTTTTTGGCACAGAATACATATTGTATCAATCGTCAAAAGTTACAAACTTGACATTTTTTAGTGATCTTTTTTGATAAACCTTTTTTAACCTGATGATGGCAGGTTTCATTTTCATGATGGCGTACTTTTTTTAATTAAATTTTATGTTAGTTTTATTTTTCGCTTGTAATACTTTGTAATCTTTGATACTTTGTAATTTTATTATGTAGTAATTATTTAATCGATAAGTGACTGTTTCTTACGACTTTGGGTTGATTGAGAACGCCAGTATTGTAGCCGAACTGAAATGATGAGCCAAAAGCCGCACAGCAAATGGCGTAAACCAGAGGCAAGGTTAATCGACCCTAAAAAGTATGACCAAAAAAGTTGAAGGTAACATATGTACCTAGGTATAATAATAACAGGTTCTGATCCGTAATCACAATGTGTGGGTTCCACAAATCGCGTTTAACGTAGACCCGGTTTAAGTCTAGCACGTGATAGTATGAAATACACACAGACCGTGTCATTACAATTTTCTATTTCAGTTGAAAAGAACGTTTTAGACCGAGTCTAAAGTTAGGTAACCTCCTTTCGTGAATCCCAGCCAATAAGTCTTTGAATTTAACCAGTCAGCCACCGGTTCGCTTCATTCGGATACCTAAGGCTTCCTCGTGACTGTGAGGCTACTGATTCCGTCAAACATTACTCCGAGAAGTTTTAACAGTGTTAGAATGTGCTATAACGTGACATTATGCCTTACAGCGTCAAGCAGAGTGTATCTAAAACGTTTGATTTGTGCAAAAAGTTTTAATTGGAAAAGTTTTTAATTGAAAAAACTTCAATTTAGTTTTGAATGCCTTTTTTACTTACTTCAAGATCACGAGGTTTTTCGCCCATAGCTATAATCCCTGTCACGAGAAACTTTAAAAATTAAACCGAAATTGTGCCAGTTTTGAATTTTAATTCCACTTTAATAATCTAATAATTTCTAAGCACGGTTAAAGCTGAGAGACGAGCCATCTGGAGAAAGTTAGGACTGATAACTTTTGATAAGAATCCAACTTAAATAAATTTACATTTTTCTTCAAAATGGCAGACAAAAAACAAATATGTGATTTTTGTCTGGTAAAAACATCTCTTGTGTTTGTTTCGCTGGTTTAGTTGGACAAAACATGAAAAAAGAAGGCAAAAGTTGCAAAATTACAAGCAAGCAAGAATGCGAGCAAAGTCTTCACATTAGAATGCGGAAATATAAAGGTTGTCTTTGTAATTTCGTAACGTGTTTGTACCTATCCAAAAATTCAATTGATTCAATCTAAAGACGACAAATAAGCCGAATCTGCTGCAAAAGGTTCAATTCAGTAAAGCATCAAGCATCTACTTTTTAAGTACACTGGACAGAGGCCATCGTGAACCTATTTATTGGACCAGCTACCTAGTACCTAGTACCTACAGTATATTTTCTTGATGTATCTTTCGTAAGAGCGCATCTTTTAACAGCCACTTCAAACTGCAAATTTTCAGTCAAAATATTTGAACGCAGTTTAATGACTGAAGTTTAATAACTAAAGCTTAGGCTATGTTTACTGATAAAATGATTACTTCCAGTAAAGCATCATCATCTACAGCATATGTGTGGTCAAGTGGTTGGTTAGTGTGGTGTGTTGCTAACCATGAGGTCATAGGTAGGTTGACCTATGGTACCTAACTAGTTCTGAATTTCGGATGTATTTGCAGCGGTGAGTTAAAACTTAATATAGGTATTAATGTCTTATATTAAAATAGTCTGACCAAAAATTGCTGGACCATCAGTAGCCCGTTTCAATAAACTCACAGGCCCACAGGCACACATTTGTGGGCCTGTGACCCGTAGCCACAGGTGCCTGTGAATCCCGTTTCAATAAGCATGAAATGCTGCCTGTCACAGGCCACAGGCACAGGTCACTATTCCACAGGTGACGCACACAATGTGACTGCATGCTCGGCTTGCCAGCAAACGCACATAGGTACGCTGCTGAAAAACAGCCTGCTGTTATATGCGCGTTATATGAATTTCGCTGTGCCTGTGGCTTGTGGCCTGTGAGCTGTGACCTGTGCCTGTGAGATATTGAAACAGAATTCACAGGCACAGGCTCACAGGCCCACAAATTTGTGGGCCTGTGAGTTTATTGAAATGGGCTACAGGGCTGAGACAAAAAGAAACATGCTATTTCATTACTAAAAGAACGAATTAAAAGCAATAAAATTAGTTACAGCGAGTAATTACGAAAATCACGCCACCTGTTTTGTCTCAGGGTCCAGCACTCCTACAGTTTCTGAGCAGATTTTACGTTTATATACTTGAACCTGAGCCAAACCAAGTTGTACTTATTTACCGTAGCTAGGTAATACATATATTTGAACTTATTGCAAGTGGCGTCAATTGTCAACATTTACGTTTTTGCTATTATCGGCCACTGCAATCTTAAGGCCGGTTCACACGAGGCAACGCGCAGGCAACGCGATTTCCAGGCAATCTACAAGCAACGCGCGTTGCTTGTGCGTTGCCTGGTGGTTGGTTGCTTGAAAATCGCCTGCAAATTGCCTCGTGTGAACCGGCCTTTACCCTAAAAGGCTCGATTCACACTTTCGACCCTTAACCTGGCATATGGTAGAGCTTGATACAGGGATATGCATCGTTCAGTGGACAAATTACGGAACAACGTAGGATACACTTTCTCCTTCCAGCAAGACAGACGCACGCGTGTTTACTGTTTTCGAAAACACATAAAATTTGGTTCAGGGGTATATTTAGGTTTAGTCCCAGAGTCAGTACCAAGCTTGACCATATTTACGCTGTTTTTAATCATTTGAGCTACTGGGCCAATGCTGAGCTGTCATTAATCGTCTTAGGTAGCTGACGGGTTACCCTCCACGACCACCTAAGCTGCACAAATCTTATCAATAAAAAACACAAAACCCAAACAATTTTTAATAAATTCTCTAAACATGATAGGCAGATAAAACATGACAGTACAGCAACACGTCGGGTTAGATATACATTTGCTTGAACTTGCACCAAACATTGTACAGTAACGGTATATGTAAATAAACAACGTCCAAACCACTTAATTTAGGTAACCATAAAGCATTTTTTGCAAAAAAAGTATGTTTTTCAACTTAAAACATTTATATACAAGATTTTTTCATCACAAATGTTTTGAATGTAGCTTGAATGTTTTTAGTTTCATTCGCTATTTTCTTATTATTCGTGTCCTGAACTCCCAAAGGCTTATAACTAATTTAAATACGCGTATATTCAACCATATTACACACAGTTATTAGCCAATAATTAGGTAAATGTACAAGAAAAAATAAACTATTTAACTATAAAAAGGCAGTAAGAGCAAAATAGCACACAAAATAAAGCCATTTACTTGACATCATTTATAGTGCTTTAACAAAGCAAGTAGTTGCGAAAATTACTGTACCTAAATTCACATTTAGACAGAGTTAAAAATGCAAATGGCTTTATTTAGTAACTCAAAAATAATTAAATTATGCAATATGTGAAACATTATACATGATTTGTTAACAAAAAAACTATAGCAAACCAACAACAATAAAAAATAAATTCCATTCGTAAAGTTCCTTAATAATGGTTAATAATTTTCTGTCATTACCTATATTAATAGTAACATATTTAGTTTCTTTTTTAATTGCACTGATTTTTACCACATTTTCACATTCACCAGTCTAATTTAAAAAGCTTTCCAACAACTCGGAACGGAAAAAACAATTACATAGATTCAAGTTTAACTCATTTATAAAAATTATTTAAAGAATTAAACGAAAAATTAAAACAATTTAGGCAAGAACAATTTAAAATATCAAAATACGCAATACTATATAAAATTGCACAAAACAAAGACTATGACTATACGTATATACTAATGATTAAACTAACACTGACTAAACAACTAATGGCCTTAAC
>JASANF010017067.1:0-77213 GCA_030248245.1 Trissonchulus sp. WLG1_4
CCGATTATACTGAAGTATCTGATCACGACCTGTCTAAACTCTGGTTTGATTGCTACCTCTGGACTGATTATGCCTTTGTGCTTTACGTTATGCTGAAGTTTAAACAAGATTTTGTGAATCCATTTTACGATTTTGTTCGATTTTTAGCTGTAATTGATTTAACAGTACTTTTTGTTGATATTTTTTACGCATTTCCTAACTCAATTTTTGGTCCCGCAACCTATCCTCTATATTTACAGCTACCTTTCTCTTGTCTCCGCTTATTCGCTGGATTTCACATAGCCCCTTTAATGTTGATGATTTCAATAAATCGATACATTACCCTGTTTCACAATATAATTTCCAAAGAATTATTTACCCACTATCGTGTGCGCGTGTCCATATTCATTTTGTCTCTGGTTTGCGCTGTAGCGCTTTGCTTCACCAGCTATGATGGGTGTCTGTTGCAGTTTAATGGCTATACCTACGTTCTAGGTTGTAGCATTCGAATGCTATCTATCAAAATTTGTGGAAACGTATCGCATTGTTGCGTAGCTACAATGACGATTGTCTATTCTATTGTATTGTACCGATTTCGTTTGTCTATAAAGTCTATTAAGAATACAAATAGTGAGCAAATGGCTACTTTGCGCAAAGAAAAATCGCTCACAATTCAATTTGCCCTAATATGTTTCTGTTTAGTTGCTTGGAGAGTCGCGGTAGTCTTTTGTCAATTCATGTCCTTTAATAGATTGTATACGGGGATGTTTTTACACTTCTTTTCCAATTTAAATAACACAATTACGCCCATAAGTTACATGCTTTTCTCAAAACTTCTACAACAACGACTAAAACAATTGAAGATTTTTGGAGGAAAAACGCTGGCTACGACAGTGCAGTTTATTCAGAAACCGAACAATAATCTTTCAAAGTCGGAAAAGTAATTTGCTAGAGATTTTGAACAGTCTAACTGTTGCTCTAAGAAACACTATTCACAAACCATACTTAGTTAAACAAATTTGTTCGAGCAAAGTCTTTACTTTCATTATTTTTCAGATTCTAATGGTAGAACAGTAGAAACGAGTAAAAACCAAACTTCTTTCCTGAGCCAATGAAGAAGTTAATCTTTATTTGAATTGGCACACGACGCCCTATTCACCTAGTCCCGTTTCAATGCGTAGGTACCACCCCCCGTTTCGTAAGAAATCGTTCAACTGGCCAACTGTCCAGCCAACAATCAGAGAATATATAAACTCGGCCCCAACCTATCGTACTAGAATTAAGTTCCCCACAAAAAACACAATTGGTGAAATGTTTATTATACAGCTACGCCTTTTTTAGTTGATATTTCTTGTGATGTTTTCTTTTTTGTTTTTTTTTTGTTTTCCTTCGTTTGTTTGGTTTTGTGATCTTTAACTGGCATCTTGTGACTTCTTTCCCAACACCACGTTTGTCGCCGACGAAAGGGTCTAGTAACAGCTGAGGTCAAGAACAAATGCTCTTTAAAAGTTTTTGACAAAGGGTGAAGTATATCGGTATTAAATCTGTTAAATGATGCGTTACATTTTAGTGATACTTAAAATTTTAGTCGGTTAAGTCAACATTACACATTGTGTACAAAAAAATGTAAATTAGTTCATTTTTTAATTTTTTAATATTTACCGATTGTACTAATGTAAATAGTTAGTACTGTGATGTAACGTTCCTGTTAGAATTGTATCACATTGTGCAATTCAATTTACGGATAATTTTACGAAACACTACAGATAAATAAACAAGTTGCTAAAGTCAACTCAAGAGTAGCACCCTCCAAACATGTAAATAATTGAATAAACCAGCAGCTTGCCGTTGCTTTCATTTGTCTACAGCTCGTCATGTTTTTCCTGCCGCCGCTTCAGCGGCGGCAGGTCTTTATACTGCTTTTTGGCATAAGCTGGCCACCAAGCAGTTTGCATGATTTACGTGTTTAAGTTGTTTGTCGGGTGCTTATTTTTAAAAGTTGCCTACAGTTGGATAAAAACCGTAATACAATTTTATTAATTTTAATTTTATTATTGTATAAGTTATGTATATATTGCTGTTGATGCAATTTTCATGTTTAGTAATAAATGAAGTAGGATTTTGAAGTTTTAAGCTGATGATGCCCCCTTGGCCATAATTTCAATGTGGTGTTGCGGTGTTGTCATTTTTTTCACAAAACATTTCCAGTATCTAATCCAAAACATAAATTTCTGGCTTAAATTTCAGTCAAAGAAGGGGCGACATGACGTCTGGCATAAAATCAATAACGAATTACATAGCCTTGTGAAATAATCATTACTAATGAAATGAATTAATAACTAATGAATGAACTTATAAAAAAATCGAGTGATAAAAAATAAGTAATAATAAATCGAGTGATCGCTGTCAATGATTGCCATTGATTGACATTATCTTGAAATTCAAAACCTATATAATTTAATTAATGTAATGATCTATGTGCGGTTCTGGGCGGGGGAGACGGAGAGTATTCGTCAAATAGAGATTTTGAAACATTTTTGAAAAATACGATCAAGTTTTTGACAATTTTACGCGGCAGGGACAAACTTAGTGTAAGTGCTGACTATTAACAGCTGAAAATTACTAAAAAATTTGCATGAAACTGCTGCTTGTTTAAATTTTATTGTTCAAGCCAAAAAAAGTTGGCTTTGTTTCAAGTTACTTTCGCTTTTTTTCGGTTTCTTTCATTTTAGTGTCAACTGAAAAAAGCATACATAGCTGTAGTTACTAAATCTGGGTCTAACTTTTGAAGGAAAACTTATAATTTACATAAATGTGAATCTAAGCCTATTCACTTGCCACGTCAACCGACTGGGTTTCATGCCCGACATGTTCTCTACGATCTCTGGGTTCGACTGACTCCTTTTCACTTCACAGAGTTAACACTGTTTACACATATGAATGTGTGTAACTTTGTGTGCAAAACGAATGTGTGTAACATGTGAGCTGCGCAAGGAAATGGGCAATGCGAATCAACTCTTAAGTTAATAGCCAATCAGGATCGTTCTCAAACTTGCTGGGGCATGAGGCAAAAGAATTTATCAGCTCCGGCTAAAATTTAAGCAACCACTTTTGCAATATATGCATTACTCTTACATTCAACAATATTTTTCATACAACACATTCTATTATAGTTTAATTAAAGCTGCTTGTAGACAAATGACAAGCACATGAATAAGTACGAGCATGTATTGGGCTCAAGAAGAACACTACACTTTAAAGTCCAGCTACCTGTTACCAGCTTTCGTCTTTTTGGACCAAGCTTCGTTTTTTAAGAACAACGCTTGGTGCTTTTGGACAAACCTTCGTCCTTTTTTTTGTAACGAAGCTTGTCCTTTTAGAGAAGCTTTCGTCTTTTTGGACCAAGTGTCGTCGTTGAAAACCAACCCTAGATTTTTCTAGATAAACCTTCGTCTGTTTTTTATAACGAAAGTTCGTTACCAGTAACGAATTTGAAACTTTTTTGCAATGTTCGAAACACAAAAATTTTTCAAAAGAAAGGCCGCAGCATGAACAAATTAGCTACGTCGGAATTGCACAATTATTTTACAGACATGCAAATTAGGCTGTTTGATTCCGTTCCTAGTTTTCTGAAATGCCCAATTTGAGATAATCGTTTGACGTGACAGGCTCACACTTTAACCGTAAATTATTTAATTATGTACCGTAATTGACTAGATCACGGACTCTATAATGTTTTTATTCATTTATGTTATTTATTGACTACAAAATTATGCTTAATACATCATATAGCACATCTCTACTTCAAAGATTTGCTCAGAAATTGTTTGTATTGGGTCAATTGCTAAAATGCATTTTGTTTGATTAATCGCTTATCTAAAATTTCAAGCAACCATGCTATGTTTCTCACACTAGTACAGGCTGCTGTAAGTGCTTTGTATTTCAAACTATGTTTTGTTTTATGGACGATAACGAGTTTTTGACAAAACAAATTTTAATTCTTTAGCTATTTAATTATTTAACAGAAATATTTAGCTTTATGTTAATTCAAATGCTGCTAAAACGTTTGCGAGTTAGCTGACGACTGCGTCTTCTTTCCATCACTTGAAGACGTTGAATTATTAATCAAAACTACTAACTAAATACCTGATACTGAGTTGATGCACTGCGGCCATAGTCGCTGGAAAAGGAACACTTTTGGCAGAAAGTTGGGACGGGGATAGAATAAAAACAGGTGAGAGCGCCTGGAGTCCAGTTCTTTATATCGTAATAATGCTGCAATTTGGGCACAGTAGCCAAAATTTGCAAAAATAGAACAATAGAAATGGCCACCTGAAAAACCACTAGTGTGTCACACTTGAAACATTGGAACAAGAGACGTTGTCAAAACAAGCTGAATAATAACGATTTGCTAAAACAAATTTTTTCCTACACAAATTAGCTCAAAACTATGTAGCATGTTGGATTTGGCTTAGCGCAAGCGTTATTAAGGTATAAAAAAGCTGCAAAATCTTTCAAAAAATAACTAATAAGCTAACTTCAGTAACTTAGCTGGGTATAGAGCATGCTTTGTTGAGAATTTAGCTCAGCGTTTGTAGGTCATTTAAAACAGCACTCAAAGCGCTCAAAAATAATATGCATACACCTATGTACGTTAAGGTTTGCGAAAAAATTATTTTTTGCTAGCTCCTTATTTGCATAAAGTTAGCAGTAAGTTAGCAAATACTAATTTAGGCCTTACGTTTTGTAGACAGTTGATGTATAGTTCATTTTAAAGAGTTTTGAAAGCGCTTCAAAATAATATGCATATGACTTACATACTTATGTACATACGTTAAAAATTTTAAAAAAAGTATTTTTGCTAGCAGCAAAAGTTAAAAGTAATCTACAAATTGTAACTTAAGTAACTATATTAACTTATAAACCATAAACTCAAGTCCGAAAAAGTCGAAATTTAAATATATATTTCAACTTTTTTCCCAAAACTTGTTTCAAAACAACACAGAAAACATCAAATCCGACATAGCCTAACTAAGCCTAAGCCTAAGTTCGACGGTCAAAAAACACACGAAAGTCTATGATATTTATCTAACTAAAACTGTCTAGTATACTAAAAAACCTAACTAACCGTAAGCCTAATGAACCCTACTGATAAAATACTAAGTGTGTCAATATTGTGCAGAAAAGTCTCTATTAAACGACCCTACCCTAAGTTGTTTACATCCCTGGTTTGCTTAATTTTGTTAGCATGTCTTACGAAGACATTGCTTCGGCTACCTTGAGGTGACCGTTTTTGAACTTATTTCATTAATTTAAATTAATTTAAATAATTTATAAGTTCAAAATTAATTAATTAATTTTCAACTTCTATTTCATTTCTATAATTCAATTTTCAACCATTGCCTGTCCACATGTCATACTTTCATTTGACGGCTCAATTGTGACTCTGGTATTCACGTGACTAATTTTGGCTCAATTTATACTTACATACGTATATAAAATTAGAAAAAAATCACCTCACAATCTGATCTTATATGTTTTACATTATTAGTGGTGCGACTGGCTACATAGAAATACGGCTGTAAGTATAAGTCAAGCCAACCTGAACCTATCGAGCCAATACATTTGGTCTATTTCATAACTAGACTTTAGCCATATCCCGGCAAACCTCCTACATAAACCTAATCAAATACAATCCTATTACAAGTACGTGTCTTGTGTATTAGTAATTTAGTACACCCTTGTAGTAATACATAACGTAATGTCAATTATGGCATTAAATTATACTTGTCCTAATTGTGTAAGTTGGGTCAAAAAAACAATCAGCATATCTCGGTTGAAAAGCTGAAGAGTGGTTCACTTTTCTTTTATAATGAGTGAGAGACTATTACGTACTTTTAGTATTACCATGCGTTTCTAAATGATCTGATTGCGAAACTGCAGTGAATTTTTTGCACAAATTATTTATACAGATAAACAAAATGAGCAACCTGCCAAATACAGACAACAAGCTATTAGAAGTAAAACTATTAGCAATGTCTATTTCATTGACTTATACAATATAATGAAATCAAAATAGAAATTTCCAAGGCCAAACAAACTTTGACTAGTGCAAACTTCACACTAGTGAAATATCTTATCAGTAAATAAACCTAGAAAGTTTGCTATTGTTATTGTTAATTTTTTCAACTAACTTACCTCAAAACTCCAGCAAGCACAAGTAAAACAAGCAAGTACAGTAAGCCTAGTTTATACCGACTACGACAGTACAGAACAAGTCTAAAACATGAGAAAAAACAAACTAGTTCTTGACGACTGACAAAACTATCACACCGAAAGCTCCGCACAGTAGCGGTTGAAAACCGAGCATCCTAAACGTACTGGAAGGCTTTGGTTCCGGAATGCTCCCACACTCATCTAAATTTAGCTGTTGTACTGGCGCCTGTCTGGAAATGCAAATCCTCACTTTTGAAAATTATTATGGTTTGTATTCCCAAACAGACGCCAAATACTACTCACCCGCGGCACGCTAATCTACCGCGACATGCCAGCAACACTATTTTGTGAGTGTCATCGTCAGGGACATCCCCTGAAGACTCAACAGGATAGCCATTTTCATTTAGTCTAGGTATCACATACTAAAAACAGTTTTTGTTTTAACTGTAGTAGACTAAAACAAAACAAATCATCTGGAAAATTGTGCAAATATCGGAATTTTAAAAAATCCTTTTATCCACAATAACGAACTTGTTTATACTAAAATATTGACACTAAGAACTCAGGCTGTAGCTACTCTTGACTCAGCAGATACAGAAAAATTTGTTTATTTGATGTTTTAACATTTCCGGCAAGCTATTTAGTCCAAGAAACCATGGTACATAGCTTTTTGACATAAAAGTTACACATATACGTTTATTTAAGTTTAAAAAAACGTATTTTTCCTACAATTTAGCTTTAAAACATGATTGTCAGCTTGAGTTTAACAACTATATAAAAATATCTTGTCGTTATATGCTACATTAAGATGAGCTTTGACTAATTTTAAACTACACTAACTTAAAACTATGCTTAAAAAGATCAGCTTAACAACTTGATAGTGTAAACTCGACATTCAAATAGTGCGATATGCTCATATACTAGAATCAAATAAGCGCTGAATACTTCTAGGCGGCTGAATATTAGGCTTCTAATAGGTTAGAAATTGGTTTGCATTGAAACTGAATAACTGAATTCGTTTAGACAAGTAACCAGTTGCTTTTCCAACAATCATTGGTAATTTTTTTAGTTTGGGTAACTTTTGCATTCATAAGCGTAATGAATATTTTGACCACGTTTGCGTCTAGTCTTGATTCTTGATTATGGTTCCCAACTGTTTCTGAGCGTCTGGTCAATAGGAAAAGTTTAATATTAATCTCCATTTCGATAAGACATAAAGTGCATACCAGCTGGCTAAGTTACTTTGGAGAAGAATTTGTCATGCGTTTTGAGGCTATTCCAGTAATGTAAAAAATGTTTTGACAGATGTGTGATGCAAACAGGAGTTAGTTTATTATTATGTTATTATATTATTAAATTATTATTAAACAATTATTGTTACTTTTATAGAAATAATAATTGTATTGAAAAATAATTAGTTACAGTTTAATACACTGCTTACGGGCTCAAGTGCCTGGAACGTTTAATCCAATTAGTTCAACGCAGAAGAATTTTTAACTTACTGCAGCCATATATTTGCAAGTATGTATGTAGTTATTTATAAAATAAAAATTCTCATTATTTTGTAATTTTAAAATTTTCAATTTTTTAAGTTTTTAAAAATCTTTGTCGTAAAATAAAGAAAAACTTATTTTTAAGAAATCATTAGCTTGGGAATAGCCAAGTATGCGACAACGCTAAAACCAGCCCATGCCCAGTAGTAAACAAGCCCTAAAAGCATAAAATAAGTATAACAAATACTCCAATTTTTGTAACCCCGAGAGGTATTTTTCTCTAAGTTTATCTATCTTAGGTATATCTTTCTAAAGGTATATCTTTCTTTACGCAATTACTTCGCTCCACGTTACAGTCTCTTGGTTTGACAGTAAAAAGTATGCTGGCCACTTTATTCGCATTGGTGCAGCAACTTCAGCAGCTATTTCCAGGGTGCCTGAGTGGGCTCTCAAACGTATGGGCCGATGGAAATCAAACACGTTTAAAACTTTTACACGCTTACCCATGCAAACTACTACCAAAATTTTTGAAAATTTGGGAAAATTTCAGTATTAATATCGTCAGTTCCGTTTTGTCACTAACCTCATTCTATTACACGTGACTCGCCTATTTGTGAAGGGTGGGAAGGAAGGTAATAGTGCGAGAGTGTGCAAGCGATGGTCTGCGGCAAGGCCTGGCTGGCTGGTAATTGGTACTAAACGGTTCCCAATGCTGGAAGGCGGTCCGTGGTGGTCCGGGCCGGAGGCTGCAAAAGTCACTGTCTTTAAGTTGCAAGTCTCGTCCAATGACTGTAGAGGACTGTAGACTGGCTAAAGGCTACTGTAGTAATATTGACAGCGATGGTGTGATTGAGCAGTTAAAACAATAAGTTTTTAAACTTGTTTAAGCTTTTCGTTGATATTTGCAAGCACTTCAAAGTATAATAAGCAAGAACACAAACAAAAATCTTATCCAACTATGCAAATTTTTTATTATACATCAATACCTAAGCAAATGTATCGATTTATCGACCTGCCTTTTTCTTAACAAGATGTTAGCTGCATATATGGTACTCAGTCTGCACAACGACAAACTATTACTTTGTGTAAGGGCTGAGCACAAGCTCTCCCTTTAAAATGGCAGACAACATAAGACAATCACCTTGGGTGACCGTTTGCCCCATCTTATTAGTTCAGAAGTTCAGTACACAAATTCAATCCAACAAAATGATAGATAATGTTGTTTAGCAAGTGGTCGGTGAAAGGCAGACAGCGGGTAAACCCGAGGTTATGAGCTATATTTCACAAATTGGAGAAAAATATTTTAAAAACACTAATGTATTTCTAACTGTGGGGGGCTCAATCCCTCAACACAGCTCATAATCTGAGGGTTTTAACCCATTTGATTCAGGCCCCAGCAGTACTCGATTATATTTATAAAATAACGAATAATGCCTTAATAAATGGATGTCTGTGGTTTCGTTCGTGCAGAAGTCACAGTCTACCACTGGACTCGGATTTGCCTGCGCGGTTACACTTGGATAGACCAGTTTTGTTATACGTAAACGTAAAAAGGGTCTTATCAAAGCAGTCTATCAACCGTTACTATATAAATTATTTCTTTTACTGTTCTCTAGCCTAATTTCTGACCAAACTTTTTCCCACTTTTCTTGCTTGAAACATATCCGTTTTTTATTCTTCCTTCTTCCCTCTATTCTTGTTTATTTGCCTTCTTATTTGGCTGTACTTGTAATTTCTGTTTGTGGGTTTGTTCTGTTGTTTGTTTTTTTACAAGCTGATAATATTGTAAGTTTATACACCGAAGTGTCCGTTATTGGCTCAACGTAGTTTTTCCTGTTGGGCCACAGCCCAACAGGTCTTTAATTTTGATTCTGGAATCCTAATGCAGTGTTAACGTTAAAGTGTTGATGTGTGGAGTGTGTTTTGAACGTCTTATGTCAGTGATATGCATCTGTCACCCCTGAAATGGCTTGTAATGCAGTGAGTTTGCAGTGCAGCTCTCGTGCATGTTGATAAATGAAAGATGCAAAAGTATGACAAAAGTTATTCACTAGGATTCGATGAAGTCAGCTTACGTTTACGAACCTAACACACTAACCACTCGACCACGCAGATTCATGAAGTTCTTTACGCTGCCCAGCAAGTACATAGTTTCTATTTGAAATCGACAATACAGTATTGCTGTATCCAAAGTAACTACAGACCGAATCAAATGAGCATAATATCATTATTAGATTAGATAGTAAAACCTAAAATTCAGTTATGAAACTTACTGAATAGTTACACATACATAAAATGCTGAAATTTTTTCACTAAAACTTTGCAGCATGAATGGCTGCCAAGGAAAAGACTCTTTTCATAACAAATTAATCAACTACATAAATGTTACTTTAGCTAGCCCAACAGGTTTACGATGGCCTCTGGTCAATGTACTTGGAAAGTATTTGCTTGATGCATACTGAATACATTTGCCGAAAACTTTGCTTGTTTATTTTAATTTAGGTTAGTTAGTTCTGCAGTAAATATGCTAATAACTGCGCTCAACCTCTGATTCCTGATAAATGTTGGTTCAGTTTAAACTTAGAACTCTCAGTAATCTTGCGATTGTAGAACTTATTTGCAGAAGTATTTTGATGCCGCCAAACACAAACAATGGGACAGGTGTTCAAGTTCAAGCTCAATGTGGGTCTAAGAAATCTATTAAATTCAAACTGAACTTAGTATTGTCACGAAAAGACAAAACTAACAAGCACCGTTTCACAGTAGAATTACAGCAGTTTATTTTAGCAAAATTTGATGAATAGTTTTAGCTTGTATTATATAATTAGTTTTTACTCCAAAAATTGTTATTTTTCACGTCGAAAAATGAATTGATTGACGTGTCCATTTTTTGTTAAATTTAAAAACTTGTCGCCTCTAAATTTATAAAAACAAGTAACAATTATATGTCTACCTATTGCTGATGCTTGCAAAACGTTTCATGTAACTTGTAACTAACCGTGGGAGACTATAAAAAAATTTTTTGTACAGAAGTATTTGCTTGTAAATACTTGTGGCACCTAGTGAAGAGGTTGGAATGTTTTCAACATTTAACCCAAACCATTCAAAATGTTTTTGAACTTGCGTTTCGTGGGTATCACTATCGAGTTTAGCATTGGCACATGACAGTTTGGCACACGATAATTGTTATTTGAAAAGAGATACTCTTTTTAACTCTTCACTAAGGCAAGTTTCTAGCTTTCTTTTCTATTTTTAGACGATTAACCTAAATTGCCATTGATTAAAACTTTTATTGTTTGTGCATTTGATTACTAATGTTTCGTGTCGTTGTAGATATGCTGTTACAAGTACAAGTTGTACAAGTACAAGTACAGTACAAGTACAAGTTGGCTTGGGAAAAAAGTCAATGGTTTCTTTTCTGTGGTTTTCAGCGACGTATAACCATACACAACCGCCGGCTGTGCTAAAGTATCTTATCACAAGTTATCTCAACTCTGGACTGATTGCTACCACTGGATTGGTATCCTATGCTTTTGTGATTTATGTTATGTTGAAGTTCAAAAAGGATTTCGTGAATTCCTTTTATGACTTTGTTGGGTTTTTGGCTGTAATCGATCTAACAATGCTATGTGTCGATATTTTTTACGCATTTCCGATCTCATTTTATGGGCCCGAAATATACCCTTTATATCTGCATCTAATTTTTTCTTGTTTGCGTCTTTTCGCTGGATATCAAATTTCTCCTCTAGTGTTGGTTGTCTCTATAAATCGATACATCACACTGTTTCACAACCTTGCTCTAAATGTTTTTACCAAGCATAGTGTGCGCGGGTTTATTATAATTGTGTCAGCGTTTTGTGCGATAGTAGTTTACTGTTTACTGTATGAAATATGATGCATGTTTATTAATGTTTAATGGTTGCACCTAAGTTATACGTTGTAGTAATAGCCTGTCAAGGTTCAAGATGTTTGCAATAATGTCGAATTGTTGCGTTTATACAATGACAATTATGTATTGTATTGTTTTGTACCGATTTTGTTTGTCCATTCGGTCTATGAAGAGTACAAACAGTCAGCAAATGGCAACTTTGCGCAAAGAAAAATCGCTTACAATTCAGTTTGCTTCAATATGCTTCTGTCTAGTTGCCTGGAAGGTTGCGGTAATTTTTTGTCAATTAATGTCTATCAATAGACTTTATACCGGCATGTTTCTACATTTCTTTGCCAACTTGAATAACACCGTAACTCCTATAACTTATATGCTTTTCTCAAAAACGATACAACAGCGACTAAAGCAAATAAAATTTTTTAGAAGAAAAACACAAACCAGCATTCTTCAGAAGTCTAACAGCAAATTGAAAAACTAATTTGCGGCACATTTCAGCATAAATTTTGGCATATTTTGTTTTATTTGGCATAAAAACGTTGGTATGTGTTATTCTACGTTTTACTTGGTGTGGTGGTATGAGTTAGTTAACAAAAATTAGTCATTAACTATAGGTTAGTTTGAACAACAATAATATAGCCATTTTATTTTAATTTATATAAAGCAGTACCTTTTTATCTTAGCTTTTGATATTTTATAATATAAAATATTCTGCATTGTATATTCTTCAATAAAGCGTGTTTCTTGTGGCTTTATTTTCTTTCTGTGCACTGGTGACATTATTATGGAGGCATTGAAGTCATGCAAAAAATAAAACGGCATATTCAAAGAATACTTTAGAGAGAATATTTAAACAAAATCAAACTAAAGTGCCAATCATTCAAAACCAACTAAAAGCTTTAGATATTCTTATAATTAACTTTTTTATTAAAATTTCCATTTTACGTTTCCAGAAGGCTTTTATTGCGTTAAAAACATAATATAACGTAGTAAAATAAAAAAAATAAACTAGGCAGTGTGCGCTGGGAATTAGAACCAGCAGGCCAAAACAGGGCCGCGTCATACCACTTGGCCATTGGAGCACAAACGAGTGCATATCATCTATAACCATATAAAATGGTGTGTAATGCTCGCGCATAATATGACTGCGTTAACTTTAATCTATATTAAACTTATTTAAGCATTTGTTAAACAGTAGTTTAAGTAAAAAACATAAGACAACAAATTTAGAGTGAATGTAGTGTGTATTAGTGTATTAGTGTAAAATAAATTGTAAGCCTGACTTAGCTCCTAAGTTAAACCCATTTACTGCCAATAGATGTGGATAGTTTTGCCATAACTGCGTCATCTCCGAACATTTGGTAAACTTTAAAAAGTAGCTCTAAATTATGCGTGACATTGTTTCATGTCCAGAAGGTATGGCAGGAAGCAGGTCTTGCTGAAATTAGCTAGAGTATCTCATTATCATGCCTTTACGAGTCACAAAAGACACGGCACTTAGAGAACTCAAATCAATAGATGACTCTATAACCTCGCTCCTCTACAAGCTTTACAAGATAAATCTGTATTGCGAAATATGTCGGAAAGTACTCAGCCTCTTATCAGCTCTGTTTCATGAAGTTTACTTATCCTGTTGTAAAGCTGCTTTTTTGCGGCAACGACAAATAGTGGCCAAGAGACTTCTAAAAATCAGATTTTGTCGGATTTATTATTACTAGTCTGACACAAAAATCTGCGCCGCTTTATGGCAGTGGCATCACTTTACTTGCTGTAACTCTTGATAGTCAAAATCTACTCTCTTCGTAAATTCGTGCGAAATAGAAATTTCGTTTTCTCAAGTGGTGCAGCTATTTTTGTCAGACTTAAGATTGCTTATTCAAAAACCTTATTATGTCTCTTCATTAATTTATTAACTGTTTATTTTTTTCATTAAAAAATAGCATCTAACTAACAAGCCAAATATGGTGTTGAGCTTGGATTGGACAAGTTTCACTACGTTAGATATAAATTTATTAACCAGTAAATCTAATCGTGTAAATCAGATTTAAGATAGGTATATGACTGAATATAAATAATAGCAGCCTTTTTAGATCTTTTTAGTTAACTGTTTACTGACAAGCTATATGCTTGTGTAGTCGTGATTAGCATTTTTGAAGTGCGAATTTGCTTGATATTGACCGCAGGCGCCGCAAAAATAGATTTTGGTTTACACGTCTTTCATAAACGGACAGACACAGAGATACTTTTTACTTAAGTAACATGCGACAAATTAATTTGTTTATTTTAATTAGAATTCAGTTGCTGTTCTTAATTTCTGAATGTAGCTGCATATTAGGTTTTATTATTATACCTACTTCTGGTTTTGTTTACGTGATTAAAAAAGTTTTTCTTTAGCATCATGCAAGGGACATAAAAAATTATCTACGGTCTCTACTTTATGGCTGTAATATATAAATCGAATCATCAAAATTTCCAAAAAAACATAGAAAACGACATATGTTTTGTTCGCTTTTTCAGATTTTGTTTAACAACTTTTCTTTTCAGATCTTTAAAACTTGCTCAAATGCAATGAAGACAGGCAAATGAATAATGATACTGACAAAACTCCAGTTTGCGAAGTCAACGGTGAAACGGTACCAGAATCGCTCTATCAGAAGATTCAACGGGAACTGCAGAATGACCGAAAGGTGGAGAAAGAATACACGCTGGGTCGCCGCATCGGCATGTACAAGCTTGCTCAAGAAATTGGATTCGGGAACTTCTCGCGGGTCAGAGTGGCCACTCATGTTTTGACCAAAGGTACTAAAGTCTGACAAAAAATAGATGCGCCACTTACTTTTTGTACTGACACGACTTTTGCGACTATTTGCTGTACTCATGATAGTCAATATTTGTTTTTTTCACAACGAATTCGTTTTTTTCTTTTTTTTGTAATCGAAACATGTTTCTTTTTCTCAAGTGGTGCAACTATTTTCGATCAGACTTTCGATTTAGCTCTAATTTCACCTTTTGTGGGCCAAAATTTTGGTATCCACTGTTGACTAGAAACTGTTGCTGGGGGCGACTAGAGATTTCTAATAGTCCTGAAAATTTAAAAAAGGTTGTCTGTGTTCGAAACTTATGTGTTGCTCTAGAACGTGACACATTAATTGTTGTAGCTTTATGAGCTTTAATATTATGCTATTGAAGTGTTAAAAGTTGATTAAATTTTAGATTTTGGCTGTAGTCACAAAATTCACAAATCCACAAAAGTTAAAAATCACAAAAAAGTTGCAAAAAAGCCTAGTAATCTGCATAAACAGCTTAGGTTTAAAAAGGCTTTGGCGCCATCAGGGGAGTTCGCGGATCGTGGGTAGCCGACAGTTGGTTATAGGGCAAAAAAGTTAAACTTTAACTTTAGCAGAAATTAAAAAGTTAGGGGTCTTACTTTATCTTTAACTCCGAAAAAAGTTAGAGGTCTTACTTTAACTGTAACTTTAACTTAAATGAAAACAACCTTACTTTAACTTTAAATTAAAGTTATTTTAAAAAAGTTATATAAAAGTCATTGAGTTTCTGCTTACTTTAACTTTAACCTAAATTGATGCCTGAGCCTTATTTTAACTGTAACTTCAACTTAAATTGAAGCAATGGCCTTTACTTTAACTTTAAATTTAACTTAAATGAAAATGGTTTGACATAACATAACAATGAAAAAAGCTGCGAAAACGTAACTACCACCTTAAACGCATTCCAAAAATACCGGATTTAACTGGACTTAAGGGGGTAGTGTCGCGAAAGCAGTCGATTTTGCGCGACTATAAAACTTTTTCAGTGAAAGAAAGGTCATTGTTCATTATATATTCTAAAAATATGTTTCAAGGCAAATATCTTAGCCAAGTTTCACAAAAATTGATGCAGCATACAGTTAGCAGTCAAGTCGCAAAGTCGGAAAAATGACGTTTTGAAAACCTATTCACATTCGATAATTTCGTCACAATTAAAAAACTTTTTGTTTAGGTTCTTTAGACAGAGTAAAAGCACATATACTCTAGTTTATGCGCACACAATTTAGTGCAACTTTCTTGAGTGGTTGTGGAGTAATGGCGGTTGGAACTGTGAAACTGTGCGTAACCTGTAAAGTACTCACAGCAATAATGATAAATTCTGAAAAATTTAGACACTTATTTTGAAATCAAAAGAAAAACGAACCTTCATTTTTCATTTTTTTTTATTTGTGGCAAAAAATTGTGCGTCAAAAACATTACATGTACTTCACAAGCTGGCCAATCTGATATCTGGCTTGATTTTTTGAACTTTTATGTCTCTATTGTGTGATGTCTGGCTCACAAATGGTGATTGGTAAAAATATTGGTAGATATTGGTAGTCTAGTGGTATTTATTTGACACCATATGGCATTTCACTAGTTTCTCAGTGAACGTGCAATTTCAAAGCAAAAAGTTCTCATTTTGCAGCCTATGAGCAAAACTGCTTTGGCGACACTACCACCTTAAGTCCGTTGCAAGTTTAAGTCCAGTTAAGTCAAGTCCAGTTAAGTCCATTTTAGAAAAAGGCCCCTAGTTTGTATTGTAAATAACGGCCTAAGCTACTAATATAGCTAGCTACTACTCTAGTAGGCTAGTACCTAGTTTAAAAGATCTAATCAAGTAGTTTTATTGTTTAGACTATGTTGCCGTGAAAACAATTGATCGGGGGAAAATGGATCAAAAGGCTCAGAAATTGTTGAGACAGGAAATAGATAACATGCGCATTTTGATTCATCCTAATATCACAATGTTGATGGAAGTAAGTTCCAAAAGCAGTTTATTTTCCATATGAACAAAACCTTTTTGATGGCATTTTTATAAAGCGCTCAACGTTTTGATTGCTTAGGTATCTAGAACACTTCCAGAACAAACAAGAAAATTTTCATTTTAAAATACTTTAATATAAGTCAATACAAGTGTGTCAGTTATATCAGAATATCAAATTATGTCTATAGCAAAATTGACCTGTTTCAGCCATATTCGGTCGCCTACCTTAAGCTTTATGGGATAGTCCACCAAATTTAACGATTTAACTGTCGAGTCGATTTAACTCTGGCTTAAATTCATTAAATATGTTTCCATATATAAACTTTAATTTTAACTTTAACTTAAATAAAACGGTTTAACTTTCTACTCTACAACGAAGATTAATACAGTCTGCGCTTAAAATTTAGTTAAAAACTGAGGCTTAGCTGCGATTTAGCCAGGAACTCCGAACTAATCACGCCCCTTATATACTCATACAATCAATGGATCCAGCTGTATATAATTTTTCTGACTAAGCTGACATACGGCTGTAAGTATGAATCGACCCTTGACCTTTTTCAGGTTGTGGAAAGTCTATCGCATGTCCACCTGATCATCGACTATATGTCTGGCGGCGATCTCTACAACTACGTGATCGACCGAGGAAGGCTTCCACTCCATGTCGCTCAAATTATATACCTACAAATTGTTCATGCCTTAGATTATCTCGTCAGTTTCCGGTCGATAGACAATTTGTTCATTACCGTTTTTCTCGAATAAAACCCCTGCCTTGAATAGAAACACCTATTTGAATTCTCGCGAAAAACCTGAGCACTGGGGATGTATTCAAAGAAATACGATAGCTTTTGTAAAATAACTACGTAATGTAGGTAAAATTTCGCGACATGGCAGTTTTCTCGACTTCAAAAAATGGGAAAGCTGTGTATGTAATGTAGTCTACCGTTATTTTATTTCAATAATAATAATAATAATAATAAAATCAAAAATCATTATTAAAAGTTAATAATTTAGTAGCTTAACGTCACAAAAACATTTTAGTAACTAGAAATATTTTATGCACTGCTTTTATTCACTTCACTGGTAATGGCCAAAAAAGTGTGAATGCTAATTGTAGTTTTGATAAAAATAAATTAAATTTTTGTATGAAAAGTCTTATCCAAATTTTGTCGGGCTAATATTAGTATTTTTTTCAGCACAGTCGTAATGTGATTCACCGTGATATTAAGGCGGAAAATGTGCTCTTTAAAGGACACGACATCGTGAAATTGGCAGATTTTGGATTCAGTGTGCGACTAACCCACGCAGACGACAAATTGACCACTTTTTGTGGCTCCCCGCCCTACGCGGCTCCAGAGCTATTCAAAGACAGCTATTATATCGGCATATATGTTGACATTTGGGCCATGGGAATTTTGTTATACTTTATCCTGACCGGTACAACGCCGTTTCAAGGCGATTCGGTCAGTGATATTAAGCACAAAATCATCGAAGGTACCTATTCCATCACAACCGATATACCCGACTACATTCGCGAACTAATAATGAGCATTTTGCGCGCCAAGCCGTCGCAACGAGCTACTCTGAAAGAAATAAGCGACCGTTTGATCAATGCTGACACGGATAACACCCATCCCAAGCCCAAACTAATCAGCGAACGACAATCGGAAAAAATGATCGCCGAAGCAAAAGATCTGTGCGTCGAGAAATATGGCATACCGAAAGAAGAGGTGGAAAAAGCGATTTCTGATGATCGATTTAATTCGCCGATCATGGGAATTTATCGAATCACCTTGTCCTCGCTCTACGCAGAACGATACCACATCATGAATCCGAGCCTAGAGCCGACCCTCGCCCATTTAGACTCACAGCTTCAAATGGAAAACGGCAACAATGCAGCGAACGGCGGTAAAAACTCACCGAGCTTAAACAAATCCAAAATGTGCTCTATTTTGTAGACGAAAAAATGATATGTGTTATGTTTTTACTTTGTATTTGCACCTATTTGCTAAAAGTGTTAAGAAATTAAATTTATGAAGTGAAGAAAAATATTGGCTGTGTCAAACCCTTTTACCTAAGACATTTCAGTAAGATCCCACAAACACAATTTCTACCCAATATTTGATTTATTACTATGACCGACTTTTGCAACGACTTTACACGACTTTGATTAGCACAATGAAACTTACAATAGTTATATGCAAACACGACTGAAAAGTATCGACGTCCCCAAAGTGTATATACCCAGTTCTCGAACTTTATCAGGTATGTTCAACTATCGCCACACAGAGCACGGGCAAGTAAAGCACACATGGAGCAACAAAAGCAAAAAGAATCTATACTTCCTGTGCTGCCGCTGTCACGGGGTAAATCATCCCCCATGGAAAATATTCTTACTTATTCGAATCTTACTCATGTTTTTCCCTAAGATTCTGCATGCATAGGGCACAAATTGTTTGGTTATCATAACTTAGAATAGGTGATGACGGTTCGCGCAGTGGTCGCCTGGTTAGCTTAATTCAGAGTGGCTTCCGCTGTGTGGACATGGAATCACCGAGAAGTGGCATGGAGGAAGGAGTGTTGCTTTGGCGTTGGCGATCGCCTGGTTTTCTTGTTTTAGAATAGGTTTCGCCGATGTCGGAGGTCCATGATTTCTGACGGATCCCATGTAAGTTTTGCCGTGGTCGTTGTTTGGTTATCTTATTTTCGAATAGCTTCTGCAGTGGTAACACGAGCTTGGGTGAAATCACCCAGTCGTATGCTCTCGCGATGTGAACGGTAGCCACCCCCACCAGGTGGGAGGGCCCTTATTCTGGGGTGTGCGAGTTCACAGACCTCATCCCAACTGGTAAGTTTGGTAGCCTATACGTGAATTGCAGCATTTCGGTTCCCTCGGTTTCGGCTCATAGGGGACACCCTCTCACTGCAGCTTCACGCGTTCTAAAGTGAGATAATAGTTCATCCTTTTCGAGGCGTAGAAAGTTGAAGCACTGACTAATACTAGTGGAGTCGTGACCCTAGAGAGCGAAGCCCGGATTTTGTACGGTAACAGTTAAAATTCGGTGCATTTTTGTATAACTGTCTACTAGTGTACATACTAACGTTGCCGAGACATTATTGCTTCATTTTTACTGCCATTTCATTGTTTAACTCCTAACAGTGTTGTATAGCGTAATTTCCGTTGTCAAATTAACAAAATTGTTGTACAGTATATCGATGCCCTTTTCATTTTATTCCATGAGCTTATTTTGATATGTATACCCACAAATTTGATAGTGGACAGGTATATACTAGTATGTACTTACATAACTAGTTTTTTATTTTTGTTTTTGAATTTGGTAACACAGTTCCTTTACTTGGTTCTTTCACTTGTTTTCGCTTTCGTTTAAAATTAATTAAACAAAAAATTTTAACTAACGTTCTCAAAATTTGACACTAAAATAAGGCCCGAATTGGGTTAACTAAAATTTTGGTTTTATAGTGATATTTTCCACCACATTGGCCCTAAAAAATTTCTACCTTACTTATTTTTTTAGTAATATAAAAAATGCTAAAGAACAAGGGTAAAAATTGCTCATTTATAACAGTTGTATTATTAAAAAATTATAACAAAATTTATTTCACAGCATGGCTAGTAATGAGAATAAGTCCTTAGTCCGATTGCTCTGGTTGTGTAGGCATAAACGGGACAGCACAGAAAGCAACCCAGGCCTCACGGAGTTTGGAGGCGTACAAATTCAGCCTGGACTGGTTCGAGAAGCGGCGCAAGCGAGAGGCAAATAATGCCACATGGACTTGTGAGCACGGTCGTTTCCGCCCTCGTTTCTTTCGCCTTCAGAGCCTAAATGCCAAGAACCTCGTGGTTCGTTGTTTAACACTTATTAAAACAACAGCTGGGCAATAACTCTGTTATTTTAAGGGGCAGTTTGATGCTTGTAATGTAAAAGGCTACAGTTGTTTGTAAATTATTAGTGTTTCACAGTCGTTTTAGCAGGCTTTGTGACTGATCAAGCCTACCAGGACCCACCGGGCCGACCGGGTCGACCCCTGGCCGATTCACGGCAAACAACGGGCCGGGTGGGCTGACGGGCAACCGATCCGTCCGGGCCGACTGCGACGGCCCCAGACAGCCTGGGCCGGCCCGCTGGCTGCCACGCGGCCCGGGGCTGGTGGCACACCGCGGGCCGATGCCGGTCCCGGGACGTATCGGGGCCGGCTAGGTGAAATTGGCTGCGGCTCGGGCCGGCTCGGGGCCGACAATTGTGTTAGCGGCCGATCTTTACTACTAATATGTGTGGTCGGGTGCTTAATTTGGTACGTTCTGAACCTTGAGGTCATACGTTCAACTCTGAGAATCTGAGTTGATCACTTTTTGCAGTTTTTTGCATTTTGAATGCTGGTCTCAAAAAAACCCCCGATCTCTACAACTCTGTGAAAATACAAGGCATTTTAGTGTAAAAGATGCACAGCTACGATAGAAGACGTGTAAAACACACTTTGCACATAAACACTTTAACGTTAACACTAGTTTAAGATGCCAGAATCAAAATTAAAGACATGTATGGCAATGGCCTAACAGGAAAACAAGCAGGAATTTTATGCAAAAGTTGTCTGCCACTTTTATCACTTTCGCAAAGTTTGGACCTGTCGCCTTGCAATGTTATTTTCTATGGTACATATTATAATGAATTGAATACAAAATATACAGTTCGGTTGCATTTGGTCAAGTTTAACTGGCCTCACTGTGCACAATGTGTATAGTGGTGCGGGGTTCTATTAGCAACGCGTATAAACTCAATTTCATCGTGTTTTACAACCTTTGGGCTGCATTATGGATTGAAAAAAACCGTTTCTCCGACATCAATGTGACTCAGACTGTTTTTTCAAACATTGACGCTTCTCGGCAGAATTGACGTCAGTTACTGACGTCTGCTCAAATATGCAATTTTTGTGTTTAAGGTGATAGTGTCGCCAAAGCAGTTTTGCTCATAGGTTGCAAAAAGAGAGCTTTTTGCTTTGAAATTATTGTTCGTTCACTGACATGTACCTATGTCTAAAGCCAGGAAGCACTAAGTTTTCCCCCACAAAACGCGTAGGGTTCTTTCTCGCACCACTAATTTACACTTTGCAAGGTTCATTTAGTTCTGTTTAAGAGATAAATTGACGTCCAGTGTAAATATCTAGTTTCGAGGTTTTGAACGCTAAAAAGTAAAAACAGCAAAGCTAAAAACTACATTTATGCTGCAGTGTAAAAGCAATTTATGAAAACGTAATTGTTTGCATACTGTGCAAGTTACAGCCTATTAAAAGTAAACACAAATTGCAAAACGATAAAGACTATAAAAATGTAAACAAAGTATGTATATATTAAATCAGTTTCTACACAGAATCATAAACCTTAATAGTTAATTTCGTATTCACTATCAAAATCTTAAATTCTTAAAACAGGAAGTCTTAACCATTGAAAATGCTTATAAACTAGATTATATGTAATAAGAACAAACCACGTGTTAATTCGGACTAGTACGTAGCTCATTAATCAAATTGGTAAATCAAGAATTAGTAATGTTACCGATCGTCTTGGAGTTAACGTGACACACATATAGGTAAAAAGCCCATCCTAATGGTAACCACTTATGTGTAGGCTAACCAACGTCTAAGCCTTGAAATATAACCCTTCATTGTGGAAACGTCACATATATAAAAAATACGTGCAATCTACGCTGCAAGAAGCAGCGTAAAGACCTGTCGGCATTGCGAAGCCGACAGGAAAAAGAAAACCCAGGTAACTTTTGTGCCTCACACTCCGTTGTTTTGTTTGCTGTTGCGTTCATGTAAAAATATCTTGACAAAATTGTTTTTGACTATAAACTATTTATTTGTAACCATGGTTGGAACAAAACTCAATGAATATTTCTAATTTCAAATTGTGATTTGCAGGATCATAATAATTAATAATTAATTATTTTGGCTAAGCAGCAGACTTACTCAAACGTTTAGTTCCTGACACAACAATGTTTACAGAGTGTAAATGAGTACATTTTTATGTAGTTATTGCAAACTTTATGAGGTAGAGTTGACAAAGTTGACACGGTATTGTAACTTTGATACTTGAAAAAATAATTTCAATATAATTGTAATGTCTCTTAAAGCTTGCATCAGCCTCAACTATGTATGTACCTACTGTGCGCAAACCTACGATCGAACATCCAGGCGTAGATGCGGTCGAAATTTTCTACCCGCGACCCAACCCAACCTGCGGCTCGACAATCATGGGTAACCCGCGACCCAACCCGCACCATAAAAGCCGACCCGCGACCCACTCTGACCCACCATTCTCTATATGAAACCTACCTGATGATTAATTGTTTTTAGCTGATGCCATATATAAATTGCACAGTGTACCTACATTGTGCATTGTACATTGTACAGGTATTAGTATTACGGTATTTAGGTATTTTTTATTTATTACAGGTATTTAGTATTACGCAATACTAAAACTTTTGTAAAATTAGAGTCCGACGTGGTAAATTTTTCAGGTGTAGATAGTCGGAAAAAAAGTTTTTTCGCAGCCTAAGGTACCCGAGGGTGACCCACGGCTGAAATTTTCATACCCAGCCCAACACAAACTGCGGGTACCCACGACCCGCGTCCACCCGCGGGTACATCCGCTAGGCCTAGGAATGACTTTGGCGACTCTGATTGATGAAATTCAATAAGCTAGTTCATTTTTATGATCTGTGACGTCAACAAGATGACTGCAGTCATTGACTCCAAACTGCAATAAATGACGCTGACTCCAGCGTCATAGGTAGATAATTCCGCTGGGTACTGTATGGAGCCACTGAAATTAGTGTAGTTTTGATACAGTTATAGTATAGCGGCTGACATTTAGTCTAGTCTTAGTTATAGTTATAGTATGAGGCTCGCCAAAATTTTAGTTTTAGTTCTACATATGTAGTATAGTTTTAATATGCAGTTTTAGTATAAAGGCGAGCTTTTCTTTCTGATTTTATAACGGCTTTTATAACGGCGAGTTTTCTTTCTGATTATAGTAAATAATTTATTACTTATTTTAATACAAAGTGGGTTATTTTTCTTGCTATTTTTAAGCACATAAATTTAGCACCTTGTACTAGGGTAGACCAGGGTAATATGGCAGACCGAAGTAATATGGCAAACCAGGGCAATATGGTTAACCAAAGTTTAGTCAAGTTTAGATTAAGCTCTGATTATGTGACCAAGTGATTGGCTGAAATTCGTCACATAACCTGTAGCCTAACAAAAATAATATTATATTCTATTCTTGATTTTAACTAAAATGATAATTGAAACCAAAAATAACAACGCAAGCAGGGGGCAGGAAAACGGGACGGGGGGAAAAGGAAAAAAAAAACCAAAAAAACCCCCCCCCTTTTTCTTTTTTCCAACCCCCAAACAACACCGGCCAGACACCCCCCCACGACCCCCGCCCCCGCCCCCGCCGCACCGGCAAACCCCCCCACGCGGAAGACCAGCCCGGGGCACTCTTTTGTTTATGCGCAGTGTCAAGTTTGCGTCTTGTGCAATTTTGCGTACCTAACTTTTGCTAAGGTTTGCGGAGCTGCATAAACTGTTAACAGTAAGATATTTAATTGATATTTATATCATTGTATTCTCTTTCTAATGATACCAAATGCCAAAAATTTTAACAGAATTTAGGTTGGTTATTTTTTAGTTTAAATTTGTGGGGTAATATGGCAACGAATAGGGTAATATGGTTAGTACGAACGGGGTATTATGGATTTGTCGGGTAATATGGCAAACTGTGTTATTTTACACTAAAAAGGTACTGATGAAATTTCTTACTGATATGAATATATTTATGTTTTTCGGTAGTTTTTGCATTTTACGGTGAATGTTACTGATTTTTTGTTATATTAATATTATATTTCTTATATTAACAATATTAATTATAGTTCACCTTGTTATATGCGTAGTATAACTTTTAGTTGCAAATGTTTGTTTGTTCAGTTCCAAACAACAATTCCTTGCCTTTGTTTCTAACAAGAGTTTGCATTCAACAGTTTGAAATTTACTATGTTAAGAGTTGTGTTACGTGCGCTGCATGTCAGTAATGTGGCCTACTTTTGGTGAGAAAAGACGTTACACTGGCGCGCTTTAATTTGATTGGCTGGGCTTGTGCTTGTGCAAGTTCCAGTGTGAACGCCTAGGCGTTGTGCTTGTGCTTGTGCTTGTGCAAGTGCCAGTGTGAATCCGTCCTATTGGTTACATACAGCACGTTTGTGTTGATGCTCAAAGTCGAAAATTTAAAATACAATTCAATTGTGATATAGGATCGAAATTCGAAATAGAAAAAATTAAAACTTGACCGTCTATTGAAAATTAAAATCAGGAATGTCAATTTTTAGCTCTGTCAAATAAAGGCAATTAGAAACGTTTTTCAGCTTTCATTTTTCAATTTAAAATTTATTAATTAGGAAAATTAATAACAAAATTTTCAAGTTTTTGGTTTTTGATGCTGATCCCAAGACACAGCCCAGCACTACGAAACTCGGCAATCATATTTTAAAAAAATCAATACTGGCGTTGATTTGTTCCGTCTTTGAACAGTGTCAGCACGAATTGACTCTGCAACGTGTAGGATTTACCCGTTCCCGTCAGGGCCGCCTACATATGTTAGTATGTAGATTCCGAATCTTAATCTCTTATGTAACGATGGGTGGTCAATCTTCTAGGGGTAATTTACACTAGAGATACGAGAGGTGTACCTAGCACCTACATACTACCATCCTGTATTGGTTTTTTAGCCAGTTTGCAATTTTTCCAATAGACCTACGAAGGTTAAGAATCTCATTTATAACACAGCAATTATTTTTTTAGAAGAATCAGCAGAGTCAGTAATTGATACAAGTGTTAACTTAGTCAATGCTTCCATTCATTTGTCCTGTTCAATTAATCAATTCTAAATTCATGAAAACCTGCAGTTCTGCTGACGCTCAAAAAGGTTACTTTAGCTAAACTTTTTCAACCCTGTGGTCTCATAGTGTAATGGTGAGCACTCTGGGGTCAGAATCCTGATCTGAGTTCAAAGTTGTTCAAAAAAATTTACGATATACGAGTATATGAAACTAAAGTCTGACAAAAGTAGTTGCACCATTTGAGTACACGAAACATGTAATTTAGTACGAAAAGAGTAGATTTGGTTGTAAAGAGTACAGCAAGTCATGCCACTAAAATAAGTAAGTGGCGCATCGGCGTAAGGGCGCCACAGCCCAAAAGGTCTTTAATTTTGATTCTGATATCTTAACACTGTGCTAGCGTTAAAGTGTCAATGTGCGGAGTGTGTTTTGCGCGTCTTTGACCTTAGCTATGCATCTGTCACTATTTAAATGCCTTGCAAAATCAGTGTGTTGCTGCTTTAGTGGTTTCTGAGAATGTAGTTTAAAAATGCAAAAGGAATAGTAATCGACGACATCCCCTCTAGGTTGCGAACTTAACAGACTAACAACTCGGTCAGTCAGTTCTGATGCTTCAATAATCAGGATATGTTAGAAATCGGCGATGGTATTGTGGTCTTTCAAACTGTTATAACTTATTTGCAACAGAGCTTGCAAAATAAGTTTGCAATTATGCATGAGCAAACATGAAGTTCAGTAATTTATCTTTATTTAAGATTATTAAGTAATTAATATACCTTTCAAATTCCGACTGCTGCAAGCTTTAAGCTGAGATTTTGCAGTTTCAATGGCTGTAACAGTATAGGCTTTTCATGGAAATTTCTTTTCGCTGGCCCAACAGGTTTACGATGGCCTCCGGCCAATGTACTTAAAAGTGTATGCTTGATACTTACTGAATGCTTTTGCCGAAAACGTAGCTTGTTTGTTTGACTTTAGTGTAAAACTTACATATAAGTAGGAAGCTTTATTTGTAACTAAAAATATACGTAGGAAACTTTATTTTTATCTACGTTCATTAAAGTTATGTGTCTTACTTAAACTTTGATTTTGACTCCATGAAAGTCAAATGAGAATGGACTTACTTTAACCAAAAGTAGGATGTGGGTATTACTTTAACTTTAACTTATGAGATTGTGCCAACTTTTTTGCCATAATGGTAAGCCTGAAAGACTTTTGATTATATACTTGGCAGTTTTGAGGACGCAGAAAAATATGCGAATCAGTATTAATTAAAATCAAATAAGTCGAAATAAAAATAAAAAGGCTACATCAAAAATCAAAATAATAATAATTTATTTTTGTGGTGCAGCAAAAATCGAAATCAAAATTCACAGTTTCGGCAACGAATCAAAATCAAGATCAAAATTCAGCAAAATTGTGAAATCGAAACACCTAAAAAGCTAAATCACATATTTGTTTGTGTCCTAAGGATTGTCGTGTCTCAGTATGGCCCCGATATGTGATCGTAAAATTTCGACATTTTGTCTGAAACTAATACTGTTTCAAATTCAATTATAATGCTTTTTATATCAAAAAATAATTCCATATATGCAGTAAAATACTTTTATGTGTCGTCTTTGGCAAGTAATATGTATACTGTCATTTTTAGAGAAGTTTCAAACTCAAACAAGGCATTAGCCATATTACCCTACTTTTTGCCATAAGCTATTACCCTATTTTTCCTACTTTTAGGAGATAACATTTGCAAGTTGTTGTTTCATCGTACAAACAAGCTAGCAACTTGAAATTTGACAGGCATACTAACGAAAGTTGGTACTTTCTATGGTATGAGTTTCAGTTTTGTAAATTGAGGGTGGGTCGACTTATAGCATCAAGTAGGGTAAAAAGGCTAAATGCATCAAAAAATGTGTTCATATTGCCCCGGTCTACCATACATCAACGCCTTAAAATTTACTTAAATTAACTACTTTTATATAATTTGTTGTCCTGATTGTTTATAAAATGACGTTGCTCACTTCTACATCGGCACATGGTCTACACAATGCCTTATTTTTCCCCAACCGAAAATACTCGTGGTTCTGGTGGTTGGCGTTTTGCCTGTCCGTCTGCTACCTAATATTTGAAACCAGCTTGACCACAAGACATTATTTGAAATATGATGTATTCACTTCGATTAAGGTTTGTTCTTTTCGTTTTGAAATAATTTTGAGGGATAAATTTTGATTGTTTTGTGAAAACAGTTTGAGTTTTATGGAAATAGATGTCAAATAGTTGAGGTTAACTTTTTCCCACACACTGCTACATCAAAATCAAAACGGCGCTATCTCACGCTAGTGAAACCTGTCGGCGTGTTCGTTCACAGAATTAGCTACATCACGTATCTCGGAAGTCTTAGGTATCCGAGTAAAGCGAGCCGGTGGCCGAGTAGTTAGGCGTGACAGTCCTACCACAAAGCAGTCCCTGTAAAACAGGGTTCGTCTGTGGTGACGAGTAAAACCCAGCAAAGGAATTTTGAAACGGTTGCGCAGGAAAGGGTTAAGAAATGCTGATGCTTATTGTGATTATGAGTAGGTGTATTTTTGTTATTTAGTTATCTGAGCCTAACCGAATTCCTTTTCCACAAATTGCCGTCTGCAACTTGAATCCGTTCAAAAAAAGTTTGGCCTTCAAGATACCATCATATGCGGCTTTGGTAAGCAAATTTGACAAAATCTAGCATTCATACAAAACTATCTGCCAAAAGTTCTAGTTGCGTTTTGGAGGTTTTCTATTTAAAGTTTGCACCCACAGAACAAGTTACAAGCGATACATATTTTTGGCAGAGTTCACACGAGGCAATGCGCCAGGCAGCGCAATCTGCAAGCACAGCGCATTGTTTGGAAGTTGCTTGCAAAAATACGTTAACATTTCAGGCAATTTCAAGCAACCGATCTCCAGGCAACCTGCAGGCAACAGCCAATTAAATTTGAGCCCGCCTAAATTCAGACTGGCGGTTGGTATATGTGTTTTTGGACTAAATCAGGTTTGGCGCGATAGCGCCAAACCTATAATAGGACGCAAACACCCTCAGTGCGACTTTTAAGAACGCTTTCTTGAGCAGAACTGTTGAATGCATGAATCAAAAATAATAAAATTTTACACACACACAGTCCTTATAAAGTTACACTTTTGTGTAAAGTTTGGTGTAATTCTATGTAGAGGGGGCGGAGATATTTTAAAAATACACATTGAATTTTTGGTCATGATGATCTTTTTTTTTTCTCGTCACATTTTCCAGAACATTGGGACCATCTCCTGAGACGCCCAATATATCATTCGAACCGTCTTGATCCGCCATACTGCAAGTAAGCTTTTTGAGCGTATCCTTTTAGGTTTTGATGAGTTATCAACAAATTATCGATATTTTGAACTGTATAACATAAAGAATCGGATATAATGTTGTGTAGATGAAGTAGTTGCTAAAAATTCTGGCGGATTTATAGGTTTTTTGATAAGTAAAACTTGCTTTTGGTGTTAGTTTAGCGCCAAAATGTTGACCGGTTGCGCACGAGTAATTTGGATAAACAGGTTGTAAACAAAAATCTGCGCCATATATTAACATTAGTAGTAAAGCAGTAAAAAGAGCAGTAAATTTTACTTGTACGGTTCAAATTTTATGAGCCAACTCGTTAGTAGGCACTAATAAGAGGCTTGTGAACTTTCGAAAATTTCAGCTGATTCTGAATCTGAGCTTCAGCCAATCAGATTTGAGCTCAAATGTGGACAATTTTTTGTCGCATATTTTTTAGCAAAATCAGTGTTTTCTTCCATTTTCTCTTTATTTCTTCAAATTTCTTCCACTTTCTTCCACTTTCTTCCAATTTCTTCCACTAACACTGCTGTTTTTTTAGTTTAGCCGTCCTCAAGGCAATTTTGGGAGCACTTTTATTTACATAAGTACGTTTCTGAACAATTTTTGTCAAATTAAATATGACTGCACATCCAAATCCAAAATGCGGAATCGAGGGATGAAGTGCAGTTGGGGGGGGGGGATAGTGGACCTATGTATTTTTGGCGTAGACACCCAAAGGGAAGCATTTTTTGTATAAAACCGCTATCCACAAATTTGTATTTTCTGATTTATGACCCCTTGAAAATGGCATTTTCAGTGTTTTGGGCTTTGGAAAGTCACCGTAGGCCAAAGTTTGACGCCAAAAATGGATATAATCTTTGTTTTTGCACAGTTTTTAGTGCAATAGTTTAGGCTTAGCTGGCAGGATTTTCCAGGCTAAGCTGGCAGGATTTTTCATGAAAATTTTTATTTTTTGTACCCAGTGGCGTAGCGAGGGAGGGGGGGCCGTATTTCGGCCCCCCCCCCTGGTGGTAGGCCCCTCCCTCAACCCGATTCTGGTTATGGTACTGTTAGTGCCTAAGCCTGAGCCTAATTAAGCCTAAGCCCTATTCCCTATACTAAGCCTAAGCCCCATACTGAGCCTAAGCCCCATACACCGGGGGAGGGTTGTGCGGAGCAACTTTTCCGGCCGTTTTTCGCTTTGTAAGCCACAGATTTTTACTTCGTGGGCTACTTTGCAAACATTCTAGGGATGCTGGGGCATGGAATGAAGCGCCTGTCTGGGGGTGAAGATGCCTTCTAGGGGGGGGTGTGAAAGTTTGTGTGAAACAAACAGTGTTCACAGTGAAACCTCCCCTCCATGCCCATGTATGTGCTGTGGCCAGGGCTGGCAAGTCTCGGGTTTGCAACCGAGACCGAGACCGAGACCACCCAAACGAGACCTACGAGACCGAGACCAGCCCTTGGAGACCTTTTTTTAAATTTCAATTTTAGACAATTGAGGTTTTTTGAAACGTGAAAAATTAGTGGTTAAGTATGATAAAAGGGACCATTAGGTTGCGAGAAACATTATAAGCACCAGATGCAGGAGAGTAATCGACAACCGGAGAAGATGATCACTTTCCCGCTATTCTGACAACTTTTGGATATTTTTTTGAAGTTTCGCACAATTCGTAGCAGGGCGTTTGGGCGTTTTAATACAGGCATTTTGTAGTGCATACTGCATATGTTGGCCGTTTTGCAGTTTAACTCCGGTGCCAGCATAGAATCGTCCGTGCTCGTGCTACGATCAGAAGTTCTAATAGTGGCACCATCACGGACCAGAAGAGATTTCTACCGCTGACTCAGTTATGTGGGGGAAAGCCGGAAGGCTTGTTGCCTCATCACCCCCAACCACCTTATAGCCAAAAATTTATTTGATTGTGGTGCCTAGGTTTTTTCAAATCCTTCATGTTTTGACATGCGGTAAAAGGTTGGGGCTCGCTCAAGAAAGTTCAATTAAACTGCACACTCAGTTCGCGCTTGGTAAAGTTGCAGAAGCCAGCATTTTTTTTATTACAAATTAACTACGAAGTTAAGACTATCTGGTAAATGATGGTCAGTATTTTACTTTTAACATATATATGCTTGAAGTTGAAAGGTTCCAGATAAGTCAGGCAACCCATTCTAGCTCAAACCTTAGTTCGAAACTCTAGCTTGATAAAACTAGGGTCGGTGTATAATACAAAGTTTAAACTTGAAGTTTGCTAAAATTTGTCAGTGCAGTGACATTCCCTTTCTGCAGCAGTTTACCTTTTCATGCCTCGCAGTCTTTTTTGAAATTTAAGTTTTTCCAAAAACAATCTTAGTGATCTTGCAAAATTTTCAAAACTTCAAGCGTCATCTGAAATACCGAGACCATCCTATGGCAGGTCTCGGTTATACTACCGAGACCGAGACCGAGACCAGCCTAGTCTCGGTTTTTTTACGAGACCGAGACCGAGACTGCCAACCCTGGCTGTGGCGTAAACTTTTTGTAAAAAATCCTATTTTGAAAGAGATCTTTCATTAGGAGCGTGTACTGGAATCAAAATCAAAGGTTAAGTTTTAATTCATGGTATACATTTAGGAAAGATATTAAAGACCGCTTGAACTTGTGAACGCTGAGCTATGATTTTAAAAAAAAACACCTAAACACGCAACTATGTACCCTGGGGGGGGGGCTAGTAGACCAGTGGCGTATTTAGGGGCAACTGAATGTGCTGCAGCCCCCCCCATTGCGGCCTGAGCACCCCCCTAGAGGGTCGCAGCCCCCCTCTCGTTGAGCTGGTGGTCTCACGCTGCTCCTCCGCATCATGCCATACTCAAGTATGACTACTCTGTTGATGAAAACGTACTATTGCGTGTTGCTGCGCGTTATGTTAAGCATATAAAAACCGACGTTACCATTTCTCGTAATCAGGCCGTTTTTTTTTTATTTTTTGAAATCACCCTACACCTACAAATTCCACTATCAAACTGCATTGCCATAAGGGTTGTACAGAGTACAACTACAAGACTACGCGGCATTAATAGCTCTAGGATTACTTTTCCTTTTCCTAGCCGAAGGTGCCCGCAATAATAGGGCGCAGCAAAGCGGCCTATTTCTGACACCATTAACCTCTAGTTTCCAAACTTTTAGCAGCTCATTTTTCCGCTTCAGGCACACTGACTTTCTAATCTACTGATACTGATACAGTGAACAGTGCCAATCTTTGCAGTCGTCCTATTATGACTTTTTTCCGGAGGGCATTTTTCTTTTCTAGTGGATCACTTTTTCGTTCATATTTTTGTCTCGATGGTCAACAAAAGGTTCTAGTTGAAAAACATGGGCCACAGACTGGCCACTGAGAGGATACAATAATAGATACAAACTTGATTATCAATGCAAATTTGAGTCAATTTTCAATTTCAATCAGTCAATTTCAATCAGTTTTCTTCAGTCCTGCTCCATTGGATAGGATAGTATAGATGTACAATATAACGAACGGAAATCACCTGAGTTGGTAATTGCGTTTTAGGTGGTTTTCTGGAAGGCCATAGCTCAGCGTTTACAGCCTCAAATTGCAAGCGCTCTTTAGCATTAGGTAGAACTGTTAAGTTCCTTAAGGTGTGCCAAGTATTGAACCTGAGCCTTGGTCTTTTTTTAGGACAAGCGTTTAAAGAAAGGGCCTCTCCAAAATACAAGTTTTTTACAAAAAGTTTTCGACAGCTCTGAATCATACGATTACCTTTAGGAGCTGAAAGTTGGTAAGGTGTTTAACACATTTAAAATTCCATAAGCATCTGCCTCATTTTTTCCCGCTGCGCGACAGCGCAGCAGACTTTCTTCAGAATGAGGTGAGTACAATGGTAACTTGTACTTCGGTAAGATTTGTGTGTGCGCTTGTATACGTTTTGATTAATGGAATAATGCGGGTGTCAGTATACGTGAGTGTGTTTTATTTTAAGGGTCCCCTCAAGGGGGGAAGGGGTGTCAAGAATTTTTGTTCTGTTACATGTATGCCGTTGAGTGATTTTCCAGGCGATTCGTTCCGTAAAACCTAGTTCGGAACTAGGCGTTATTCTCTGAATCGAAGGCTTACGGCGCTCGGATTTTGCCTAGTTCGCACTCTGCAACACTTTCAATGCTTCTGTTAGTCCCTCGGTTCAGGGTTCAACACTTAAACACTTTAACACTTAAGTTTTAAAAAAATGAGAGACTTCCCTGGGGATTTTGACCTTTACATGTGCCAAAAATTTGTGCTCAAGCATCATTTGTAGTTTGAGTTCTGTGGGCGCAACGTTTACATAGAAATCACAAATACCTCGAAAACGCAACTACCACCTTAAGAGCACAGATGAAAAACAAACCAATTTTCCGGGCACCGTGTGAAACAAGCTCTAGGGTGAACGTTAAAAGTCTGATTGGCTGTTACTTGCACGACGCGACTGAAAAATGTTATAATTGCCTGGAAGGCGCCTGCGAGTTCATAGGCTATTTTCAAGCAATGCGCGTTGCTTGCTCTTTGCCTGGTCATTGGTTGCTTGAAAATCACCTGCAAAATGCCTCATGTGAACCGGCATTAATCCATAGGTCAAGGCATGCCAGGCATGTCTCTCACTTTTTCGAAATTTTACCTGTGAATAAATTTAAAGGATTTGGTCACTATAGGAATTATTTGGTCACTATTTTAGAATTATTTTTGTTGCTTTAGTTTTTAAGCTACCTATTTCCTCAGTAATTTGACAATTTATTAGAAAAGTGAGGGAGATGCCTGGGGAATTTCGACGTGTCGAAAACCTTACCAATTTTCATAACACATAATCGTGTGATTCAAAGCTGTGGCGCAATTTTTTTGTAAAATATCCTAAAAATGGAAGGGACCTTTCTTTAGCCGCTTGTACTGGAAACAAAATCAAGGATTCCCACTCATAGCATTTTAATTTTAATGCACAAGACCGCTTGTGATTTGAATTTCGTGAACGCTGAGGTATCGCGTTCCTAAAAACACCTAGAAACGCAATTACTCCCTTAACGGCCATGGAGCTAAGTTTGTTAAAATTGAATTTTGCGGATTAGATTTAAATTATTTAATTTTTAGTATGTATTTTATATTTTTTTTAAATTAATTTAATCACTGTGCGAATCAGCTCAAACGCATATGGTTGTCCAGCAAGATGTTTAGCATTAATGATAATAGAATATTTTAGTTTCAAATTAATATGTTAAGTTACATTAAAAAAATATTACACGTACGCTTTTTTCAGTTAATATTTCTTTTTCATTGTCATTCTTGTTTTCCTTCAATTTTTTCGTCTTTGTTTTTCTTTATTCTCTTTCTTTCGTTTTCGTTCTCTTTAACTGTGAACTTTTGACAGCTTGCCCAGTATGACCTTTGGACGTAAAACTGAGATCGGTTCCATTTTACAGGTACCGGTTCCGGTTCCGGTTCAACCAAAGGGCCGGTGTCCCGTTGCAAATTCGGTTCCACTTTTTTATTTCTGATTCAAATAAATTTTAGCGTATTCACGCTTTACATTTATTTTTTACGCTGTGAGGACTGTATAATTGGCAAAATACCATGAAATTTGAAGATATATATCGTGCAGAGAGTTATCTAATTGATGTAATCGCTTTTGTACTACTTTTTTTAACTTCCGCCTCAGCGGCTGCAGGTCTTTATACTGCTTTTTGGGTAGATGTCGCGTGTAAGCGGGCACAGCGCACAGGATTTTACCCCCCCCTAGGCGCTATTTGCGCTATTTGCGCTATTATTGTGTCCAGCTTAAAAACGCCCCCACACCCCCCCCCCGCTATTTGCGCCATACACGCTACGACAGATACCCTATATGCGCTATATAGCGCATATAGCACGTAAAATAGCAGCTATAGCGCTTCAAAAATAGCGCTTTTTTGCAAATTATAGCACATTTCAAAATCCAAAAAATATCAAAGTGCTATAATAGCACAGCGCTATAATAGCGCATGGCAGGTGCTATTTATTTCTGAGGCGCTGTTTTGACTTGGATAACATTTTTATTTTATTCGATAGCGCATATAGCACCTGAGGGTACAACTTGCGCTATTTAGGCGCTATTTTGTGCTATCAAGTATTTTATTGAAAACTATTGTACTTCTTAGTACGTATAAGATCTCTCAATTAAAATTAAGAAGTTTAAAATTCTTTTAAAGTTTTAGTTAGTGTTTTGATTGACGATATTAAAAATAGCGCATAAGTACATCAAAGTACATAAGCGCTATTTTTTCATAGGCTTAAAAAATAGCGCTTATATCACCTGAGGGTGCTCTTTGCGCTATTTAGGCGCTATTTGTGCTATTGGCTAACTTATTGAAAAGTTTTGTACTTTTTAGTATGTATAGGATCCCTCAATAAACAAAAAGAATTTTAAAAGTATTTTAAAACTTTTGTTTGTGTTCTGGACGTCGATATGAAAAAGTGCATAAATAGCGCATACAACGATAGCGTATCAAAGGGCTATAAGCGCTATTTTTTCGTAGGCTAAAAAAATAGCCGTTTCAGGTGCTATTTGAGCTATTTATACGCTATTTTGTGCTACTGGCTAATTTATTGAAAATATTTGTGCTTTTTTCTTCCCTAGCCCTAGGCACGGGCTTAGGCTTAGGCATAACCAATAGGAGCGAAAAATGAAAAAAGACCAAACGGGAGGGGGGGGAAGGCTTAGGCTTAGGCATAACCAATAGGAGCGAAAAATGGAAAGTCATATTGGGTAATTGCCTGTAATTTTGACTAATGGGAGCGAGGGATGGAAAAACCTACAAACCCAAAAACAGGGTGGAGGGGGGTTGGGCGCCTACTGAATCTTCTTATCATTGTAAGCTTTGAGTTTGCGTAACGAGTAGGAGCGAAGAATGGAAAGTCATGTTGGGTGATTGCCTACAATTTTGACTAATAGGAGCCAAGGATGGAAAGTCCTACAAACCCAAAACCGGGGGGAAGGGGGGGGTGGGCGCCTACTGAATCTTCTTACCCTTCTAGGTTTTTATTTTGCATAAAATTAAAATTTTAAAATAATATTTTTAAAATTCTTATATTTAACTGAGGGATCTTATACGTAGTAAAAAGTACAAAACTTATCAGTAATTTAGCCTATAGCATAAAGTAGCGCCTAAATGGCGCAAATACCCTCACGTGCTATAAGCGCTATTTTTAAGCCTATGAAAAAATAGCGCTTATAGCAATTTGATGCGCTATCGTTTTGCTATATGCGTTGTTTTTTTATAGATTGTCAAATATTGTTGTCAAATAGATAAGTCAAAGTCTCTTGATTGAGCCACTTGCAGTCAAAGTATGGGTAGTTATACTCCAGAATCAAGTGACTCCGACTCGTTTTGACTCCGGAGTCTGTAGCAAGCAATTTTGGTCGGTACTGTAGGTGTTAAATATTTATTAGATGATAAGTTACTTTTTATTGATACATTGTTCAAAATTTTTTGCCTGCTAAGGCGTGCATAGTTAAGTCCGTTTAGTTTGACTCAAAAATCAGTGTGCTCAAACTTTAGTCTTTTAAATTCGGGGATTAGTGATTTAGTAGTGGCATTCTTGTGCATGATTTTAAACTGTTTAGACTAAAATATACTGCTCAGTGCAACAAAGAAATGGGTCCATAGGTATTCGAAAATTTATAGATGAACTGCCTACCCTAATCGGTAAAATTATTCAGTTAATGGTAACTTAATTTAATCCCGAAGGTTTCAGAATGACATTTTTAAGCTCAACTTTAGTGCGACTAAAATTAGCACGTTAATTTGATAAAAACAGGTACAATGAACTAGCACATGAACAAATAAAAAACTTAAAACTTCTTTTTTTTGAAAATCCACAATCGAATGTTAAAATAATTCTAACTGACTAACAATTCTGACCGCCTCACAACAATTGGAACACAAATGATTGTGCTATTAGTTATCCAATGATAATGTTAGCTGTGATTCTGCTATGTGCAAAATGATTTCCCACCGCTTACTAAAACTCCCTAGTTTTAGTAAGCGGGCATTCCAAAGCTAGTTACAGTATAGCATGCTTACTAAAACAAGTTTTGTGTACTAAAACTAGTTTGGTATAAGCCCAAATTCAGTTAAGTTTTCTTTATAATGTACCGCTCTGAAATTAGTTTAGTTTCGATACAGTTATAGTATAGCGGCCTGAATTTAGTTTAGTTTTAATTATAGTTATAGTATAGTCAATTTGATTTAGTTTTAGTATGATATACTAAGTATGTTTTACTATTAGTTATAGTATACTAAAAGAACACTACTGCTAAGTCAACATTATGAACTTGCGTGCGAACATTAATAAAACAATAGTGATTTTCAGGCACCTTAGCGTCTCTGACAATTTTTTTTGTTATGTTCTTACTAGCAAACAGTATTCTGTTAGTTTGTGTATATTTTTTTTAATTTTTATATACTGACTTTATGCTCATGCAGACTTATGCTTATAAATTTTTCACAAAGACAGCTGTGCTAAAATCGGCATGAACAAATAGATAAACAAACTAAAAAACTAATAAGAAATAAACAAACGAACAAACTTAGCAGAACGTTCAGTATGAACATTCATAATTAGTTATTTATAGGTTAGATTTAAGCAGTGTACGTTATGAAATTACAGTTGTTTTTCTAGATGCTGGCTTACGAAGACATTTTAAATGAACAAAGCAACGTCAAAAAGCAAACGACTATTCAGTCAACCACATTAGGTAAAATGTTAGTTTCATTTTGATGATATAAATATTGTTCGAAATGGTTCTTCGATCTTTAATATTTTTATCTTTTATATTTCATATTTCGTTTTACCTTTTTCATTGTCGAAGCGTTTTCTAGTCTAAATTGAGTACCATAAGCGTAAATCCGGCACTGTTGAAAAAGCATGAGTCAGCAATCACGGCAGTAGTGTCAGTATTCCACATAAAATATTTCTCATGACTGTGACTGTCATTACAAATCGGCTGCTGAGTGGATGTGGGTTGATCAAGTTAAAAAACTGTTTTTTTCAAGCTCGACACAACCATTTTATAAACAAGCACTTCTGTGTGTTAGAAGCGATTACTTTGAGTCTTATCCAAAACTGGATTTATCGGATTAAGTGGGGTCTACCTTATACCTTTTTTAAAGTTTAAAGTTTAAAGTTTTAATTTCACTTGTTTGCTGAAAAATTTGCCGCTAACTTACCGTTTACTATGATCTGCTGTTTCTAAACTCCAGACTAAAGTAAATCATGTCTGTTTAACCCTAATATTCAGTGCTTTCTTTAGGCACCCTCTTTTTAGGCTGCCCCCTCAGGGGCCGCGTAAAGAGGGGGCCGCGTATATACTATATTCAGAATCTGAGATTCCTACGTTAGTCCGGGTAGGTCGAATTTTTAGCGTAAATAATTTAACACTGGAAGGGTTTAACCTCTCAGTTCTGCCATGCATCATGCAATTCGACAGAACTAGAATAATTTCAAACTACCGCAGAATGCAAAACATCCAGCTCCGGGGCGGAACCTAACCACCGTCATTCTGATCGTTAATCATATGCTCTGTAGATGCACGCAGCACTACCCACTGAGCCAACCGGGCTACTGAATCAATGGAAGTGCACGTAGACTAGGATCACACGTAATGAACGAGTTGTGTAGCAGCAAACAGGGATTATCAAAAATGTTATGCAGGCTCACATGTCAGTGTGGAACATAAAAAATGTGAATAAATTTTTAAATAAATGAATTTAATGTTTCTATTCCCTAATATCAGTGCATATAGGCAATCTTCTGTCCAATATCGACACTCATGTTTCTACTTGTGACCCTAAGCTAATTGGAAGAAAGCACACCAGCTCACATTGACTGATGTTAACTACTTTAACCCGTGGTCTTAGTGGTGTAGTGGTTTGTGTTCTTGACTCTGGATCTCTGGATTGGAGTTCTACATTTACAAGATCTCGCTTACTATATTTACGAGAATGTCAGTGCATTAAGATGGTGGTGTCGCCAAAGCAGTGTTGCTCATAGGTTGCAAAAAGATAGCTTGAAAGAAAGATGAAAAACTAGTAAAATGCTGTATGGTGTCAAATAAATACTTATATAAAAATACTTATAAATACTTATACTATAAATACTTATATACTTATATAAATACTATTTTATTTCAATATTTTAATAGGTATTTAATTTCAAACAGGTTTCCGTGTAGTTCATCAATTTTTATTTGAAGACAGATTTTGAGCTACTCAGCAGTAAAAGTGAGCAGCGCCTGGAAGTTACAAATTTTTAATCCAAAAATTATGGCCGCGTTTTATATTTTCTGTGGAATATTGACACTCAAACCTCACAGTGTAACCACTTCTCACTCAGCAGAAGAACATGTTTATACCTTCTAGTTTTTTTCGCCATCGCTGTGCTAGACCTACGTGAGTCGTAGACACATCGCGAAACCCCACTCGGCAGAGAAATGAGTGGTAAACAAAACATAATCAGCCGATTAAAGGTCTCGGATAGGGCTGGGCCCGGTTACAAAATCACTATCCGTGTACACGGTTAGTTTCGAAGATTACTAACCGCGTGCACATGCTAACTAACGGTTACTGGTATTATCCGCGTGTACACGCTAATTATCCGTGTAACCGTGTAATCGTTTACACGCTAAGTATCCGCGTAACCGTTTACACGGATACTAACCGTGTAAACGGTTACACAGTTACTAACGGTTACAAGGTTACTAAACGGTTACACAGTTACTAACCGGTTACACGGTTACTAAACAGTTTCATAGTTACAACGTCAAGAAGCAGAGAAGGATTTTTTACTAAACAGCATCAGCCCAGAAGAATGACTCAGGAAAGATACGAACCACCCATCTATAGATCTGCAGATCAGCAAGCTATCATGTGAGCTACTGGGACGATGCTGAGCTGTCAGTATAAATGCCTTTATATATCTTGAAAAATATAGCTTGTACACGTTTGCGTATATGAAGTAACACATAGGCAAATCACTTGCGCACTGTTGTAGGCTAATTTGCATAAATCCAGCAGCCGAACGAACATTTTTCTTAACGGTTACGCGAAGTCGGAAAACGGATAGTGTAACCGGTTACACTATCCGCTTAGAGTAACGTTTAGGTACACTATCCGTTTAGAGCAACCGGTTACACTATCAGTTTAGAGTAACCGGTTACACTATCCGTTTAGAGAAAACGGTTACAGTTCCGCGGTTACTGTGTCATAACGTGTACACGCTGTAACCGCTAAGTAACCGTGGATAGTGACTTCTAACCGTGTACACGCTAAGCTTAGCGTGTACACGGTTACGCGCGTGTACACGGTTTGTACCGTGTACCCGTGCCCAGTCCTAAACTCTCGGACGTACCGGTTTTCAGCGGAGTATATATATTTGTGTACCGTGTTGTTGTTTTAGTGGAAATTCCGCCTGAATATATGCCAGGACCGGAAGCCGAATTCGGAATCCCAATCCATGAGGAGATGCATGCTGATCATGCGCCAGACTGCATTCCGTTCTTTGATTTTCCTACTTGCATTTTTCCATGGGAAATTAAAGCTGCTAAAGAATTTCTGCTTGGTTTGCAACAAGATGCGGTGGGTCACTTTTTCTGAATAATCGATTAATTTATTGATTATTTTAAAACCTACAATCTGATCCATACTTACAGCCGTACGTCCGTTCATCAGCACTATAACTAGTGCAAATGAACAGCATGTAGCGTGCTCATTTCGCACTTTTGCCGGGAAACCGGCCATACGTCCGTCAGCATGATCGACCCTTAGCATGCTATTGCATATTAGTTCGAGTCTAAATTGAGCCTATTGAGCTATTAGGGCGAGCATCTACTTTGGGTGGTGCACAGGAGACGAGAAAGTAATATTTAACTATTTAACGTGTGGCTGGGTGGGTAGGGCTTAAGTTTGGTATAAAAACTAAGCTGAATTATTACCGCTGGTATGCCGTGTTTTGTTTACCGTATGGGACTTTTTGTGTACCGTACATTTTATGGGCATGGTCGATTTCTCGATTTTGTTATCAGTCTGATCAACATGAGCAGTATTAAAGACTACAATGTAAGGCGACTCATTGCCGCACCTACGAATGGCCCGAGCGGGAACGGCAGGTCCCAGCTTTAGGGGAGAGTCATCCCTCGCCCTTAGCCTTAACCTAACCGCCAGCGGGGCTTCCAGGTATGATGAGCGGGGTCTTCCGTACGGGCAGGGGTTGCCGGACACCGACGAGAAAGGGGCTTACCTAACCTACGGGGCAAGGCGCAGTAGGCGCAGATCACAAAATTAGCCGCCCGCTAAGCCTGAATGGGCTTTCTGAATGGGCGGGGTAGTGAGCGGTTGAAGGCAAGTCACGGCGCATACGGAACGCAGAAGTGGCAGGGCCTCTCTAGGCCGATACTGCCCGGGGACTACGAGTAACTATTGAGACGGCAGGGCTATACGACAAAACTGCCCAACAGGAACGCGGACGCAACCCGTAAATTTGGCAGGATTTAATGAAAGAAACACGTCAGGTAGTTAACTGCCATTTCGGCAGAAACAAAAGTGAACAGACCAATAATAATAAACCGCCGCGCAGGGCAAACGCGCACCAACACACTGACTATTTTACAGGCAGGCTACTCGTCACTACACATAACTGAGCGTACATACACAGAAGGAATGCCGAGTACGTACATAATGTTAAATTACTATAAGCGTGTGTTCATAAATGTGAAATGTTAAAAGATGAGTGGAAGTGTGAGTAGGGAGCAAGGGAGGGTCTCCCAAGTGAAGCCTTACAACAAGGTCATATAATAATCTAAGCTGAATATCACGCTAGGGACAGATTGTGAAACTTTTATGGGTTTTTGGTAGTAACGTACATAATTCACTGGGTTTTTTTAAAAAATAAAAAGCAATAAATTTTTAGTACATAAAAGTTATGGAATTAAAAAAGTTATAACAATATTTAAACAACGTTAGAAAATGAAAAGTTTAAAATAATGAAATAGTATCATAATCGCTTACGACAACTGTCTATCAGGCTCCCGAGTCTTGAACGCTACACAACCACACGTTAAACATAGCTTCCAGGCTAATGCAGCCCACCCAAAGTGCTCTCGCACTATACCTTTAAATACCTTTACCTAAGCCCAAATATTATCCATTAGGTAACAAGCAGCAATTTCACAAAATTTATTGAGTTTTTATTCATGGCCACGACCAGCCTTTTAGTCTGCACCAGTAGCAGAATTTCTAGTGCTGATCATATTCGGTTGAATTTAAGTAATTTGAAAGAAATTGCTTCAAAGGAAGTTAAACCTTTCGCTACCCACTTATTTATTTTTACCACTTGAAAAGATTTTTTTGGCATTATGGTTGATTCATACTTATAGCCGTATGTCCGTTCAGCAGAAAAAATACAAAAAAATTGCCAGAAATATTGATTGGTTCAGATTGTGACGTGATCATTTCGTAAGTTTGCGGCTGAAGGGACATACAGCTGTAAGTATGAATAGACTGTCCTGAGGAAGACCCGGTCTGACCTTTTGAATCTACTTGATTCTTTAAAACAAAGCTTTGCCATATTTGGTAACGATATATGAGTTACCAAATCTAAACTTTCTGTTCCTTCTAGAGAAGGAACTATTGTTTTAAAACCAACTTTGCATAGTGTTAAAGTGACACCTGCATGTTGATCAGCCCATATGATTAACGTGTAGTGTCAGCTTGGGAAGTGTTCGTTCGTTTGGGAAGTATTCGTTTTAAATAGCAATTTTGCAGTGAATTTGCATTAAAATAATGCAAAACCATGGCATAAACTATAGTTTATCAAACATTTAGTATTTTATAACGTTAACAAATTTCCATTTCAGCAGACAGTGTCCACGTGCTAATCACGTGAATAGAATTATTTCATAGAATAAATTTCATAGAGCAATTTCATAGAGCAGTTTCATAGGATAAATGGCTGAAATGCTGTTTCAAACATTTAATTTATTCCTGTTAATTAATTTATTTGAATTAAATGATGAAATGAAAGAAAATTTTATTTTTGCTTCGTGTGCAAGAAACATTTTTCACCTGATTCTTTTTCAAGCTTTGCATGGAGGCGAAGTCAAGTGGTTAAAGGCGCTGTTTCAGGCGGCTGGAATAGATAGTTCGTTTGTTCGATTGTTGAATGTTTTTATTTTGATTTTTCTCTAAACTGGTCGGCTGCTGAGTCCTGAGTCGTAAATATATTAAATTTGGCAACGTTAAGCGTGCCAATTTTAGCGAAGCTTTTGTCGCAGCAAAATTGAAGGACACGGGGTACAGTATATTACAAGTGTCACTGAAAGCTGACAATTTTTTAGTGCGATTTAAAAAGTCATTTACGCATTAAAAATTAAGAAAACTGCTGTTTTCCACGTAATGTGGCACTCCTGAAATGTGGGTTTTGGCCATTATTTTGAAAATGCGCAAAAATAAACATGGATCGTAAGAACAAAAGCTGTTCAGAAGTGCATTTTCTTCAATTTGATGTACATATCACATAATAAACAGTTGAAAATTTCTGAGCAAATTTCAGCACGAAAAATAGATTTTCCCGGAAATGCCTTCACAAGCCCTTGCATTTACACGTATGTAATGAATTTGAAAGGCTGAAAAACACTAGCAGCTGTGTTTTACTAGAACATACTTAAAATTTTTTGGTGTTTTATTGAGTGTGGTGTTTTTTGCTAACTAATACAATATTTTCTGCATGAGACAGAAATATAGTGCGTGTGAATACACGGCAAATTTTCGGCTTTTAAAAAATTGGCTCAACGAAAAAAGTTAAAATTTGGACATAAATGCACCTTGTTGTCTTCGAGCGGTTGCAAAAATTGTTTCTGAGCAAATCGGTAGTGTTTAAGAAATTTAGTTAAATTTACGTTTTCCAAAAAGCGCGATTTAGTGTTTTTGCGACCGCTCGATCACGTTATGGCGATTAAGATGAGTTATTGGTTGTGCAACAGCTGTGAAAGAAATCGCAAGCCTAAATTTCACTCACATTTGGTCTTCAGTGAATGCTAACTTCCATCAATCAACTGAATATTTTGTGTTTGGGCATACTTTTACACCTGCTAGCTATTGAGCATCTAAAATTGGTCTCAGACTGCCGTTTTTAGAAAAGTCATATTTCAGGAGCGCCACCTTAAGGAAAAGTGGTTAGGTAAGTGGAAACTGATGTGTTTTTAGCTATAGTACATATGGACTTCTTTACTCTGCAAACGAACCTTACCCCATTTGGGGTTTACTTGTTTGTCATGTAGCAACATGCAAGAATAATAAAAATTTACAATTCACACTCATAAACATGCAAAAGTCGTTGAATACTACCCGAAACATATTTTTAGTTTTTTATATCTTACTTTTATTGTAGTCTCCGTAGCGCAGTGGACTAGCGTTTTAATTCAGTAGCCAACAGGTCGCTTGATCGAGTCCAGCAGGAGATATTTATTTTCAATTTTTTGATCAAATTTCCATTAACGCCGATTCACTGTTTGATATCTTTTTTACGTACACATTTCATTTGTGCGCTTTACAAGTTGTAAACAAACTTATTATACATGAAATTTGGCGTTAAATGTTGCTGATTTTACGTACGTATGATCAAATCTGAAACAAGTTGCAATTCGGATAAATTTTTTGAAAGCTAAATTTTTTAAAATGTTAAATGGAGTTAATCTAAATTTATTGGCTCTGGTTAAATAATCTAAACTAGACGCACTAGACTTGTAACAATAATAAAATAATTATAATAATAAGAAAATAATTGTTAATGGTATTGAAAATTAAAGAATTGGGCAAAAAATTGATAATGGTATTGAAATTGAAAATAATTGGGCAAAAAATTGATAATGGTAATGAAACTGAAAATAAGTCCAAAATTGAAATAACACTATTGTGAATCTCATACGTGGGTAATTCGAAAATTCTGGGGTCGTTACTAGTTGTTTTTAAATAATTTTGAGCTGTTGCGTTTTACTTATTTGTTGTGGGTGAAACTTGTTTTATACCTAAGCAACGTTTTTTTAACAAACCGCAAATTACTTGGATCCACCTCCTAGTTTTTGACACACAAAGTGTTTGCTCAATAATTACAATTTTGTTTAGTGTTTTGGAAATAAAAACAGCTACACTAACTAAAAAACACCCACTTTACCATTTTCGGGCCTACAGTAACCCAAGAAATCAACAGCAATAGCAACAACAACAAAAGTCGTCTAGCTGGCCACGTGGGCCAGCTTACACACAAAGCACGACTACACATAAACAGTTTTAACACAAACACACACACACACAAATTTGTCCAAGCAAATACACGTAAGGCATGTAATTCGCTAGGGCAAATCGAATATGAAGTCATGTCGCTACTGTGCTAGAGACAGGGAAAAGCCTAGCGTCAGAGGGGCACTGATTTTTTGTTTGTTTGGGAAGCTGTCAATTGAAACCATTGTCGACAGAAAAATAAACAATAACTTTAACAATAACGCAACATTACATCAACATAAGGGACTGGAAGGTAGTCAATATCCAACCTTTCTCAGGGGGTTCGGCAAAACCCCCCTTTTTGCCGATCGTCGATCGCTGAACGCAGCTTTTTTTCCTGTCGCTACCTCAGTAGCGACAGGACTTTACATTTGTTTTGCCCTACGTAAATTACACGTCTTACGTGTATTCGCTGTGGCGAATTTGTGTGCGTGTTTGTGTGTCATTTTACTTGTTATTATGTGTGAGGTGGCCTAGGCGGCCAGCTAGCTGGCTTAGTTTTGTTGCTGGTAGCTAACTTACTGTACGGCCGAAATGGCCAAATCAGGCGTTTTCAAGGTTTTTAAAGGCCTGAACATAATTTTTTTCATTGACTGGGGCTTTGATTATCAAAAACTAGGTAATGAATTGAATTATATCCAGAATTTTTCAAAACCAGCAGCAAAAAATAGCAAAAATCGTCTTAAAACTAAGTAAAACGCCCCTCGACGGTAGTTTCAAATATGTTTGACAACTACTCACTAACCACAAAATCTTGCCTAATCATATTTTGGCATACCTAACGGTATTTTGGTACCTAATTATTCGAGTACCACTTAGCAATTTCACTTTTACTATAAATTCGTGAGACGGACTTAGAGGCTTCCGTTTACATTTCGTCTCGAGTTGGCCACGTGAGAAAAGTGCCAACCAAGTTTTGTCGTTTAATTGAATAATAATAATTAATTAGGGCTACAAGACTTGGGGGTTGTGGTGTAGTGTTAAGCATTTTCCTAGTCCACATAAATATCCCAGGCTCGATCCTCTACGCCTCTTTTTTTCTTATTTTCTACATAGTACATACTATTACGTATTGTATATAACTTCATTCGAGGTAAAATTTAAAAACAGTTTTGCAAAAATACCAAAAAACCTTTCTGAAACTTGAACAAATGTGAGCGACAGGTCACCTTCTTTAGAAGGGATTTCTTCAAGTTGAAGTCTTTTCTACCGATTATACAGTTGTAATAAAAACTACTACTGTTGGTCAAGACTACAATGCTGCTGTGGCCATGGATCAAAACTCAATAAATTTTGCATAAAATTGCTGCTTGTTACTACAAGAGGTTGCAGTCGTAAAGTTATATATAACCGTAACCATTCATCTAACACGGTTTTTTAACTCGGTTCAATTTAAACTTGCTTTTTTACCAAATATGAAATCTAGATTTGTATTTTTCAAACCTCAAAGTAAATTGTCCAAGCTATTAATTATAATTTTTACATCTGGTTTTGTTACACTTTCAGAAACTACCCCTGCCATCACTAAATTCAGAAAGTCTGAAACTAGCGCTAAAATTGGCATTCAGTTTTCTTGTGGGACAAAATAAAACATTGGTCACCGAAATTGGCTACACGAAGGGAGACGTTTTGGAGACATGTTTTTTGGCATCAGCCAGAATCAATTGTTCGATTTTGTTCGATCAGACAATCAACAATGGATATTCGGGAAATTGCTACGTTTTTAACAATTATACTAGCCCGAATGAAGGCCGGTTTTTGTCTCCTGGAGTTGGATCCTCGACAGGTATGGTTCAAGTTTTTATGTTGAAAATGTCAATAAAGTGAAATTCGTAAGCCCGTTTCATACTTGTCCTTAAAAACATAGGGACAGGGACTGCACATTTACCGCAAAACCGCAAACGGAAACTAATTAGCTTCTGAACAACTTTTTTTCAAGAGTAATGGCATAGAAACTTGCCTGAAAGTTTTCATTACCCAAAGTCGGAACGCCACTTTACACAATTACTTAAATATATCGAACTAAATGATATGTAATTATTTGTTAATAATTAAATTGATTTTAAATTATAAAATGCTTCTAGGTTTGAGGTTATATCTTCGCTCAAATAGTCTGGAATATTTGAATGTTAGTTCAACTGTGGGACTAAAAATGGTATTCAAGGAACCCGGTATTTCTTTGTTCCCAGATGAAGAGGGCATCAGTGTTTTGTCTGGCTTTACTACAACCGTTGTTCTTGCAAAGGCAGGTATTTCGTATATACTAAAAATATGTGGCTTAGGGTCTATTGTACTTTTGCTCGGACATTGGGACATACAGACAAACGGATGAACAGATAGTTAACAACGAAAAGTTAAATTCGGTTCAGGTAAAATTCTCGGGGCCACGGTGAAACGGGCACCGGTGTACGTCTCAAATGTACGAATAGCACGTTTGCGCGCCTATAGGTTAGGTCTTTAGCGTTAGCGTTAGGGATGTTAGCGCTTTAAATTGATACAAATTTTGTAAACTTTCAACTGTCAAGGGGACCCACGGTTGTCAGAAGCCACAAACTGCATGTTATCACACAAAATTGATCTATTACCTGTCTTTTTGCCTCTATTTTCATCCACATACCGTTAAGTCGCTCACACTTTTCTGTTATATGCAACGATAAATAATATGGGGTTGTATTGATACAACAAGAAGAAAGTTTTAGTGAAACCCATGATTGTCAAAAGCCGAAAACTGTGTGATAAGACCATACTGTAAGGCTTCACTTGGGAGAACCCCCCTTCCTCCCTATTCACACTCCACTCACCTTTCATAGTTTTAACAATATGAATTTACGCTCAGTATATTTAATCATTGTATACGTACTTGCCATTTCTTCTGTGTATGTACGCTTGGCTTAGTGTAATGTAAAAGTAGCTGGCAGGATTATCGTCAGTTGGTGTGTAGTGTAAGGCCCTGCGCGGCGGTTCGTTTTGCTCTCTTATCCATTATTATTTTCCTCGTATTTACGCCCAAATGGCCTACTTCAACTAATTGTGTTTCTTCTATTAAACGTACAAACTTATCAGTTCGTTCGCATCCGTTTTGGGCAGTTTTGGCTCAGAAGCCCTGCCGCGCCAGTGTCTATTAGTGTGTTTACCGGCAGTATCGGCCGATAAGGCCCTGCTCTATCTGCGTCCCGTGTGCGCCGTTACTCGTGAGACCGCTGCTCGCTACCCCCCGTATAACCGGGAACCCTTTTCAGGCTGTAGCAGGCGGAATTCTCTGTGTGCTGTGCCTACTGAGCCTAGCCCCGTAGCTTAGCTAAGCCCCATTCCCGTATCCGGCAACCCCGGCCCGTACGGAAGACCCCGTTCGTCATACCTGGAAGCCCCGCTGGCGGTTTCGTTAAGGCTAAGGGCGAAGGATGACTCTTCCTGAAGCTAGAACCTACCGTTCCCGCTCGGGCCATTAGTAGGAGCGGCAACGAGTCGCCATACAATACGATGACCTCATATCTGATTTTTAGCTCTATTTCCAACCACGCCTTTTGTTTATGATTATCTTGACGTCAATTCGTGGTTAAATTTATATTTGTTGCATAAAATGGCGGATGAAGGGCATCTGACTGGAAATAGTGCCAAAATTTAGATCTGAGGTCATTTTCTGGTCATATCATCCAGTTTTTGGCTTCTAACAACCGTGGTTTCTCTTAAAACTTTGATGCCGTGGTAACAATGCAACGTCCCAGTACATGCTGCTTGATAAAACACAAAACTGTTTGCGGCTAACGGGCATGTGATAGGAAATAGGCCAAAAATTAGATATGAGGTCATTTTCGGGTCTTATCACACAGTTTTTGGCTTCTGACAACAATGGGTCTCACTAAAACTTTCTTGTTGTTGTATCAATACAATCCCATATTATTTTTCGTTGCATATAACAGAAAAGTGTAAGAGGCTTAACGGTATGTTGACGAAAATAGAGGCAAAAAAACAGGTAATAAGTCAGTTTTGTGTGATAACATGCAGGTTTTGGCTTGTGACAACCGTGGGTCCCCCTGAAAGTTCACAAATTTTCCGTCAATCAATAGAATAAAAAACTGCATGAAGCTTAAACCATGTAGATGTATATAAAGGCCAACAGTCAGCAGTGGGGTACTTGGAGGCTTGGGTTGCTTGTATGTGCAACGCCCTCATCTCCCGCCTCCCCCACCCCATCCCCCACCTTCCTTGTTTATTCAAACCCCCACGATAAAAGATGTTTTTAGCAACTAATTACCACCTACAAATAATAATTACAAAAACTGCTGCAAAAAAAAAAAAAAAACAAAAAAAACTCCCGGAGGAAAAAACCTAGGACCAAACAAAATTTGGGCCAAAAACAATTCGAAGACATAAACCACTTACTAACCCCCACAAAAACTGAAAAAACCCACACCCCTATTTTGACCCCACCCCATATCCCCACAGCCCAAACGCGAACACCTCAAAGAGAATGCAAACAAGTGTAATATATATTTAAACTGCATGGCTAAGTTAAAGCAATAATACGCATTTTAATGCATAAGTAATGTGGTAAACAATAACGCAAACACGAAAACACGATACTAAAATAGTTAATAAATAACATAAAGGTTTAAAAATAGTGAACTCGGCGTCGGGCCATACGCCCAGAAAACGCCCTCGCTCTCCCGCCTCGGCCCTAACACTCTGCCTCTCTCTCGAACACCATCTGCCTCCTCAAACCCCCAAAATCACCCCGTCTGCTCTTAATTTCAAAACAACATTAATCTTTCCACTATACATTTATCATTAACTCGTAGCAGACAATAATTTAGTCGCAAGTAAAGACTTATTTCAAATAAACACATAAATAATTTGAATTATTATAATTTTCACATTTCCCCCCTTTTAAAAATACCCTTATATTTGCCAACCAAATTCACTGATCGTATATTTTGATGAGACCAAGTACAATAATATGCCAAAAACATCATTAATGTCCAATAAAATACAAAATTATGTTTCATTATTACAATACAAAAACGGCTGGCGAACACTGTCAAGGTTTTGGTTGAATCGAAATGCATGACGGATAAGGTTTTGTAATTGTTGTTGGCCCGATAGTGACAAATGCAAACCATCATGGTGGAAATATTTTGAATCAAAAAATAGTGGTGTCAGATCTAGAATTTGAATATTCGATTGCCCACACTTCAAAATATCAAAAAGTCGTTTGCGAAAAACTTGCACTGAGTGATCAGTTTTAGTTTCAGCGTCGCAAAATCGAGGAATCAGTGTACATAAAATAATGGTCTGATTTGGGTTCATACTGGCATATTTCGTGGCCCATTTCATCAAATTTCGCGCAATTTTCGTAGCTGGGTGCAGCTTTTTGTCTTTTGAGACCAAATCATTTGTTCCAACCAGAAGCAGCAACTGGCCAACGTACGGGCCAGCCATTATTTCAGCAACCGAAGTCACAAACACTCTTTTGGCTCCCGGGACGGATATTATTGTCGCTTCTGGAAGTTCAATGGAGCGCAACAAGGAATCACCGATGGCTAAGGCCTTCGGGAAACTGTGGGGAAAGTTGCCAGATTTGAGCGCTAGACGTACATTCATCAGAAGCTTTCCAGCTACATTCTCCCCATGCCCCTTTGAATAGCCCCAGAAATAGTCAGGCAAATTTTCTCTCAATTGTTTGTCGGCCGTATCAAGGAGAATGCGCTCCAAACAGCTATTTTGAGCAAATTTTTCGTAGTCAATACGCAACATGACCAGTTGCCGTACTAAATCCCATTTAAATTTAAATCCAGAAATTTTTGGATTCAACTGATGAGAATTTTTCTTGATTTGAAGACCAGATGTTTCAAGCATAAGATTTACACTGAGTTCATAGTCTTCTGCGCACTTAGCTTTGACAACCTGGTATACCTGCTCTGCGCTTGAATACTCAATGTCGTTCAGTACGATTTTAGCATTATGCAGATGTGAAAAAGCACTATTCTCACCACGGTAGTAGATAGCATAATGTGTCCGAATTTCATCTAAAATAAAAATTTGTGAAAATTGACTTGCGACGCTGAATAATTATGTCCGTAGGACACAAATGTAAACATCTTTCTAATAGCAGCCTAAAATGTCTATAGAACTAATACGCTTCAATGAAATTACAGTATTAACAAGACTAACTGTGAAAAAATCAGACAGATAATATGACTTAGCTAAAGAGTCGCAATAGGGAGACAAAAATGAAACAGTTCAGCATAAAAAGAAATTAAAAAATGTAATAAACAAATAAAAACAACAAAATAACACACATAAATCAATAAAAATAGACCACACCAACTATTTGGCAAATTGGGTTGTGGGTTTAGCAGTGTTACACTGATTAGATACTGTTACTTCTCCGTAACCAGTGAAATACTGACACACAAATTTGAAATTTTTATAATCAAGACGTTACAAATTTAAGATCGGTCCTCAAAATTATTGCCAAAAAGTTGTTACGGTACAACTTGGTACGTGCAGTAAATAAAATGTCGGTTATGAATGGAGCATAGCACTGACGTGACGAACATACAGTTTGGAACATAACACTGACGTGACGAACATACAGACAAAAACTAATAGTATAGTCAATAATATCAACTAAAAACAACAGTCACGGCAACAACAAAACGAACAAAGGACAAAACGCACACCATAAAGACAAAACAAACGCACACCATAAAGATCAAACAGACACCCATCCCAACAATTCGACCCACACCACATGCCTTAATTTCAAACAGGGCAGGCAACATTGAATCTACCAATGCTGTAATGATACCAACTACTATTACTTCGATTGGATCAATTCAGCATGGCCGTATATATTTTGCAATGAAAATACTCAAGACTATAAAGAAAACAGCAGATGCAGAACGAGGTACTAGTAATACAATTGGTTTTTAAAAAATGCTGATAAGATTCCAACTACTATTACTTCGATTGGTTCTTAGCAGCATTTCAATAAAAATAGAAGTTATTCTGGAGCTTCGCTTTGCAAGTTTGGATCTGCAGGCTCTAGATAATCCAGAGGATCGTCTAACGCTAAGGGCATCATGCGTGGTCCTGTGCAGGGTTTCATGCGATTAAAATGTATTTTGTGGTGCTTAGCGTTGACCTTATTCAACAGCTTAACAGTCGCATTTGGTGGTTTTAAATCCATAATTCGGTAAGGACCATGCCACAAGTGAGCTAATTTTTGAATGTGCTGACGCTTAACGTGAGGATTGTACACATAGACTAATTGTCCTAACTGATAGGTATTGTGTGTTGTCCGCTTATCATAACAGTGTGCCTGAGTTTCTTGGGCTTTTTCAATAGCTAGTGTGACTTTTTCCCATGCCTGCTGCAGACGAAAAGAAACTTGAGCTGTATAGTTGTTTTCTATTGTTTCCTCAGTTACACTCAAGGAATGGTGTATTCCAGGAATGCGAGGATCCCAACCATGCATTATATAGTGAGGTGTATCATTGGTGGTTGCATGTACACTACTATTATAGGCCAGTAGACAGTATGGAAGACACAAGTCCCAGTTCGCATGATCATCATCTACAATCATACTCAACGCAAATTGAAGTGTTCTGTGAAATCTTTCAATTTGACCGTTAGCGGCAGGATGATATGGTGTCGTTTCTGTTTTTCTAGTTTCCACTAATGCACAAATTTCTTTATTGAGATCAGACACAAACTGTGGACCTTGGTCTGAGACAAGGTGTTTTGGTGCTCCGAATCGACAAACAACACCTTCGACAAAAAGTCGAGCACATGTCAAGGCGGTTTGATCAGAAGTTGCAAATCCAACTACATATTTTGAAAACGAATCTATGAAACCAATAAAATGCTTATTGTTATTGTTTGACGGCTTGTTAAACGACATAATATCAACGTGCATTCTCACCATAGGGGCCCCTGCTACTGGAATTGGATGTAGCGGCGCAACTAAAGTTGGATTTGGATTTTTTCGAGTGTTGCAAGCATGGCAAGACTGACACCACTTTTCGATTGTTTTTCGCATGTTTGGCCAATAGTAATGTTGAGCTGCTCTACTGTGTGTTTTTGCAACGCCGAAATGTCCAGCAAATAAACTATCATGGGATGCAATTAAAACTTCGTTAAATAATTGTGGTGGAACAACCACACGTTTAGTTTTTTCTCCTCTGTAGTTTTGAATTCGGTACAAAATGCCATTTTCAACTGCATATAAATCTTCACTCAATAAAATTTTGCGAGCAACTTGATCATTTGCAGGCAACTGATCGTGAACCAAGTAATTTATCAGATCATGCCAGAATGGGTCTTGACGTTGCAGCCTACCTAACTGATCCCACGCACGACCGTCAAGCTGAGGTTCAAACACTTGTACAGCGACAACAACTGCCTTATCGTGGGAGTCTAACTGCTCATATGCAGGACTGCGGGATAAAGCATCAGCGTTGCCATTTTGATGACCGGCACGGTACTCAACACGAAAGTTACCTTGGTGTTCTTGTAGTTCTAGGCGCCACTTTGCCAAGCGAGAATTTTTTGGCGGATTGTTCATTAGCCAACGCAGTGGTTGATGATCAGTGTAAACGGTAAACGTAGCTCCATGCAGATAGTACTGAAAGTGCTTGATAGACCATTTCAGGGCCAACGCTTCTTTTTCAGTTGTGCTGTAATTTTTTTCCGCAGACGTCAAAGCCCGACTAGCGTAGGCAACGGGTTGAATACCATTAGAAGTTTCTTGAGACAAAACAGCACCAAGAGCATACCCAGAAGCATCAGTGTGCAAAACAAATGGCTTGGAAAATTGAGGATAAATCAAAAGTGGAGCTGAGGTTAGTTTAGTTTTTAGTTCATCGAAACTTTGTTGGCAAACTTCGCTCCAGAAGAACACAGCATTTTTTCGGCGCAGCATGTTTAGTGGTTTTGCAATTTGAGTAAAATTTGGAACAAATCTATGATAATATCCAGCTAAACCAAGAAAACTTTCAAGCTGTTTTAGATTCTTTGGTACAGGAAAATCCTTAACTGATGAAATTTTTTCAGAATCTGGGACAATGCCTGATGCAGAGATAATATGGCCTAAGTATCTAACGTTCTGTCGACAAAATTGACATTTGGATAATTTCAGTTTGAGGTTCGCAGCCCTGAATTTATCAAATACCTCAGTCAAGTCGTTCAAATGCTGATCAAAAGTCTGCGAAAAAACAAGAACATCGTCAATGTATACGAGACATTTGTTCCATTCCAGACCAGCTAGAACAAGTGACATGCAACGTTGAAAAGCTCCAGGAGCAGAATTTAGCCCAAATGGCAGTACATTGTGCTCAAAATGGCCATAAAATGTTGTAAATGCCGTCTTGTGCTTGGTTTCTGGATCAAGTTCAATTTGCCAAAAACCTTTGGCTAAATCAAGCGTAGTCATAAACTTGGCATTTGACAAGCTGCTAAGAATGTCATTTATTCTCGGTAATGGAAAAATGTCAGGATCAGCAACTAAGTTTAATTTCCGAAAATCAACACAAAGTCTCCATGTTCCATCTTTTTTCTTAACATATACAATTGGTGAGCCCCAAGGAGATGTTGATGGAGAAATTAAACCGTTTTTAAGCAGTTGCTCAATTTCTTGACGCAATTGTTCACGCTGTGCATAAGGTAATCGGTGTGGACGCTGTTTTACTGGCGCTGCTGTTCCCGTTTCGATTCGTGGACGAAACAGTGTGTAGCGCCCTAAGTCGAAGTCATGATGAGCAAAAACATCAGAGTTAGCCATTAGTGTAGATTTAAGCTGATCAAATTGTTCTTGATTCAGATTTGTTTCACAAATTTTTATAGCGTCAATTTCAGGCAACCGTGCACCGGTTAGTTTCATATTGTTTGGACTTTTCTGTATCTTGCTCACAGGTTGTGTCACCGAAGACAAAAATTGAGAAGTGGGTGGTTCAAATCGTAGTAGATCGGCCTGAGAATGCGTGAAACAGACGGTTTTGGAGTTAACATTTTCAATTAAACCTAACTTTTTGCCTTGATGAAGAAACACTGGTTGATTTGATGAATTGACTACTGGAATTGCTGCAATACCATAGCCAGTGTTGACAAGGGTTCGTGCCAAAAGTAGATGTGTTTCTTCGAAAAATGTTGGGTACGGCTCAAAAACGGCACTACTGACAGAGCGTTCCAACTTTTCAATCAATACATTTAGTACTGTTTCCGATCTCGGTGGAACTATTGTGGTTTGAAATACAGAGGCATGACATATTGTCGTTGCAGCATCTGAGAGAATCGGAACTGTGAAATTTTGTAATTTATCGTTTGTAAAAGTTACTGTTTTTTTGTGAAATTGAAGCACAATGCTAACGCAACATTTCTGCATGAGATCAGTTCCAACAATTGCTGGAAATGGCGACCATTCAGACACAAAAAATTGATAATTAGTTGTTAAGTTTGGTGCTAATTGGATCGGTAAACGAACTGTACCAATAATTGGTAGAGGATCGCCTGATGCTGATCGGGTGTTGAACAAAACGCCTCGCTGTACAGGAGCACCAAGACGTTTAACCAGCTCATGTGATACCACGGAAAGATCCGCACCAGTGTCGAGCAGAGTGGTTGTTTGTGCACCGCCAATGACAGCGCAGAACAAAACCGGCGCAAAACTTATACTATACAAATGACGAGGTCGATTGCGTTCATCTGGTCTCCTGGTTCTTTGCCTAGCTGGACTCCTTTGACGTGTTCGTCTGGCTAACTCTGCTAATGGTAATTCTTCGTCTGAGCTTTCGTGGACGTTACCAGGCAGAGGAGCAGCTGGAGGTTGAATTTCCATAGGTTCAAGTGGCTCACGTGGACGAAGCTGATAGTGTTGGCGAGTGATGGAGCGTCGACACAATTTTTTAATTCGATGTCGACACAAATATCCAATCAGAACTGCTATGAAAAAAGTAGGTATTAAAATGAAAAATACTATACTAAAGCTAGAATGAGTTTCCCAGTTTGGAAAAAGTGTACTTTCCGAGAGCTGTTTCTCAACGATATGCTTTACTTGGCTATTTGCTGCTTCAGCAGCAGCCAAATTTGTCCAAAGTAGTGGTTTCATATCCAACTTCGGCAACTTAACAGCTGCAATTTCTGATGGTACAATAGAAAAAGATGTCGGTTTGTTTAATAGACTAGTAATTATGTTATCTCCAACAACAATGTGCGTGTAATTTTCGTGTGGAACCCAAAGAACCCCGTTTTCTGGCACTGCTACACGCTTGCCTTGCACTAAATGTGTAAAGGTTCCATGGTTCGATATGGTAATAAAATTTTCGGAAGTTCGCAAAATAACCCCGGCAAAAGTCGAGCCAATATCAGTTTCAAACGGTAAAATCTGGGACAGTTCTACAGTTTTTGTGCAAGCATGACGTGTGAAATTTGAAGCAGCAGTATAGCTTCCAACGACAACTTTTAAACAGTCAACATAACGGTTTTGAGTAAACGCGTGTGCATCACAGTAACTCAGGCCGGGCTTATTTTTACACTGAGTTAAATCTACTTCCTGAAAATCAGATCCAAGGTCACGCACAGCATGTGATGGCAAGCCTAGTTTAACTTTCAAATTTTGACTTCTATCGTTCCAGCCAACATTCGAAATTTGAAAAAGCGGTCGTATATTATTTTCATTCGGGACAGGTAATGCAAAGATCAATGAAAAACGCAATCGTACTAGATCAATGTTGACTGGAAAGACTTGTCCAAACTGATAAATTAAACTAGGTTCTTTTCGGAGTACCGAGGAGTTCAACGTTGCGGATTGTTCAAATATTTTGTTTAACATAGGTACATTGACAATTGCAGGAGATAACTGTCCTTGCAAAATGCTCATCATCAGCGCGTCAACAGCATGTCTAACATTAGCTACATACATGTGCTGAATTAGAAGGCTTTCGACGTGACGAATGTACTCCTCTTCCCTACATTGTATTTTGCCGACTATGTCTACTAAATCTTTGATTGCATGGTGCATAAAAGCATAGACGTGTTCATTAGCTACTGAGAGTTTTTGAATGGCCTGCTTATTACTTATGGTAGCACGAGCTAAGACTGCCGTGGCGTGATGAAGTGCACTGACTTTGCTAGAAATGTGACCTAGTTGTACTGAATTTGCTAAGCCAATTCCTGTTCCAGTAAGTCCTAGCAGACCCGCAGCTAGAAACCCTAAAAAACGTTTTCTTCGTCTTCTACTTGTTCGACGCTTAGTAGCACAAAACTGTCCATTTTGTTCGCAAATATTGTGCAGAAGACGTTTGTAATATGGTGTGTCTAAAATTCCAGAATATGCATCAATAAGCTCCCGTTGCAGTTGTTCGACAGCTGAATTTACTGTTGGCATTTCATAACAGGTTTGATTGAATTCATTTTTGAATTTAACAGAAGCTGTGTCACAATTACTGTCGTCGCAATATTGAGTATTCGGCTGATAATTTTTTGGACCTGTCGGCAAACCTAGTTGGATAACTACTGGAACATACTCCGTATGGGCTGACGTTAACGCCAATCCAGCCGGAGATATAGCCACCCCATACTGTTCACTCACAAATATACCCATTTGTGAAATCTTGTGGGCAAATGATTTTTCCGCTTGTTCACTAGCACCAGCGCAACGAAACAAAAATGCAAAAATGATGCACAAAATGAGGCACTGAAACGACGAAACTAACGTTTGCTGTTTCATAGTTGCAGTTTGGAGCAAACTTCGAGTCGACTCATGCTTGATCACACTCTTACCTACAGGCTGTGCCGGCCTGCCTACAGTTCCTGCACCTATTTGCAACCCGGAAGAATCGCAGTTTCTTTTCCCTATTCCCAAGGGAAAACCAGGACTCTTCCCTTCCACCCCTGTTTCCTCGGGGCTCCTTCCAAAATCATATCCCTTGTGCTCCCATCCCATATCCCGGGGTAATATTTCTGTTTTACCAAACGGTCCCTCGAGGACGACCGTGGTCAATATCGCTTCCTTATCACTAGCACAAATTGCACTGCAGTTTCGTACGGAATTGTTTTGAAGTTTCAAAGCCTCTAATTCCGCTTGCATTACTTCCATATTGTGCATCATTTCTGCGTATTGCACAGATGTAGGCTCGCTAGCTACGGTGTCAGACTGAATAGCATTTGTTTGCCGTGCGACATATCCCCTAGTGCCATTTTGGCCCCTGTTGTCATAACTACGTGCTGGCGCAGGCAATGCTAAACGAACGGGGGCACCACTGATAGCAGGAATTTCATTGACAGATCGACAGAAACGCTTAATGTGCCCAACTTTGCCACATTTGCCACATATTGGACGGCCATCTGCTGTCCACTCAAACGATTTGGTTGTGCCTACGTTTGCATTGCCACGCCCCACGTAACGCTTACCAACATTGTTAGTATTTCGTGCAAGGCTAGAACTGGCAGACATTTCGCTTCCCCTATCACCTAGCTTAGAAACTAGTTTTTCAATAACATGCACTAAAGCTGCTGTTTCATTAGATGTCACGGTATTGTCAAACAAAGTTTCAGCTCGCTTTGCATTTGAATCAGCTGCAGCAGCACCAGCCTGACCCGCCAAGTTGGCATTCGAAACAGCAGGAAAAACATGCATATGCTGCTGCCCAACTGAAAAATCGATAAGACTACTGGGCGTAGTAGCCGAACCACAAAAAATTTCGCCCAAAGGATTTTTGCCTGCCAAAATTCTATTTCCAAACACAGAATCGTCAAAATGACCTTTGGATGCTGCCATTTTTTGATGCTTTTCAAAATTTTGCTGACATTCCAGGCTCTGTGCAGCTGCAACAACATCATCAAAGGTTTCGTAAGAATTTCCCATTTTTTGTTTGATATCATCTTTCAAATTTTGACGAAAAAAAGTTTTCAAAAGACTTCGCCGAGCACTGTCAGTCAAATCCGCAAATGCTTGCTGGCCTAACAGCAGTAATTCATGCGCAAAGTCAGCCACACACTCGTTTGGTTCCTGACGTCGTGTAGTCAATACTACAGTTGCTATTTCTCCAAAATTTTTGTACTGCAGACGCTTTCCAAGTTCCTGAACCAAACTATTGAAATCTTGCTTGAAAGGTTGTTCTATGTATTCATACACAGTTGCAGCATATCCTTTCAAGCAAAATGGCAAAGTGCGCAGCTTTTTTGTCACACTCCAACCATTTGCCTGTGCTAGTCGCAGAAATGTTTGCAAATATCTAGAAAATAGCTGTTTAGGAGGTCCAAAAAAATATCCAATATCAGCAATGGCTGCCACCGGATTTTCATGTATTGGTTCAGAAACCTCAGATGCACCATTTTCCTCAAAACCAACATTGTTTTCATTGTCTATTTCATTTGCCTCAACTGACATTTTCAAACTAATGCGGATCGACTGTGTGACAGCAAGAACCAAACTCAACTAACAAAACAAAAGTTCAAAAAAAAAATCAATTTGAAGAATTAACTAAACAAAAAAAATGAAAGTTTCTAACAAAACAGGCAAAATAGTTACAAAAGTAAAACTGAATTCAATTTAGTTCTATTTGAAATAGTCTGAAAAAGTGTCTGAATGATCTAGCGAGGTTTTTTATTGAGTTTCATACTTTTCAAACAAATCATCATCCAAATACGCCGCAATTTGACTGAACCGTACTGAAGCGCGACACCAAACCGCGACCAGCGACACCAAACAGCAACTATGGCAGCAGCTTTTCGGCAACCAGCTCCTCGGTAAAATAACTGAATTGAGCAATATAAAGGAACTTTTGGTAAAATATGGATAAGCAATGTCTGTTAAACAAATATTTAAACATTTGTAATACAGTCTCCAATTAATTCATAATTCTCAGTTTCATTGCAGTCTTTAGTTCAATAATGTGGAGAAATAAAGAAGTCCAAAAGCCCAAAAAATTAACCCCATTTTAGATTATTTAATATTTTTTATTATCCCGGACGAGCCCCCAAAAATATGTAATATATATTTAAACTGCATGGCTAAGTTAAAGCAATAATACGCATTTTAATGCATAAGTAATGTGGTAAACAATAACGCAAACACGAAAACACGATACTAAAATAGTTAATAAATAACATAAAGGTTTAAAAATAGTGAACTCGGCGTCGGGCCATACGCCCAGAAAACGCCCTCGCTCTCCCGCCTCGGCCCTAACACTCTGCCTCTCTCTCGAACACCATCTGCCTCCTCAAACCCCCAAAATCACCCCGTCTGCTCTTAATTTCAAAACAACATTAATCTTTCCACTATACATTTATCATTAACTCGTAGCAGACAATAATTTAGTCGCAAGTAAAGACTTATTTCAAATAAACACATAAATAATTTGAATTATTATAATTTTCACATAAAAAAAAACACCCCCCAAAGCCTTAATATGGTTCTATACACATGCAAAATTTCATCTGTCTAGCAGAAATGGACGTTTCCCATTTTTTACCATCTTTGACATCATGCCCGTCAGCACGCGAAAAGGTCTTCAAACACTTAGTAGCCATGAATACACACTCGCCCTGAAGCTAATAAATCCCCGTTAAGCAGGCGTGTTTCTGAATTAAATTGTTGCTGTTGTGCCAAAATTTGGAGTATTAGCATGAACGTTGGTGGAGATATGGCTTAATTTACAATAAAACCGAGTTATCGCTCATATGGCTTATATTAACGTTTTCACGTTTTCAAGGGCTGATATCTAAGCTCAGAAGCGGTTCCAAACCATTTTTTGAAGCAAAAATGTTTGAAATAGCTTAAGATATACTTTACAATCAAAAAGTAAGAATTTTAAAATTTTTCAAAATTTTCAACATTGTTTGACGAAAAAAACTCGTGAAATTTATCAAATTTTACATTTTTGATTTTTTGATTAAAAACATTGTATTGGACTGTTTTGATCATATATGCTTCAAGAACGGTTTGGAACCGTTTCTGGCTCAGATAACAGCCGTTGAAAACGTAAATATAAGCTATATGAGCAATAACTCGGTTTTACTGTAAATTAAGCCATATCTCAACCAAAATTCATGCCAATACGCCAAATTTTGGCACAACAGCAACAAATTAATTCAGAAGCATGCCTGCGTAACAGCGACTCAATAGCTTTAGGGCGAGTGTGTATTTACGGCTAATAAGTGCTGGAAGTCCTTTTCGCGTGCTGACTGGCATGACGTCAAAAATGGTCAAAATGGGAAACGTCCTTTTCTGCTAGACAGATGAAATGTATACGCCTTTGTATGTGTATAGAACCATATTAAGGCTTTCATCTCAGCTCAACATGAGGCGGGGCTGCTCTTTTGGTTTTTTCCGATACAAGGCGAAATGTCTAAACTTTCTGCTTACCGAACTCTGGTTACTTTGGTTACACTTGTTACACATTTCTCAACAGTACGCCAGCTACATGCGTAGTACGATACTAAATTTTAGCACATATTTGCACAAGCATATGTTGTATATGTATGCTTAATAAAACACTTGTACATGGTACATGGCATTTTTTGCAGTTAATGATATGGGTCATAACAAGATATCTACAAATAGTCGATCCGTCCAAACTTTGGTTATCAATATTTGACCAGAAAAGTGGAAATTGAGCATTCTGGATACGCAGCCAATACACACTCTGGTTAGGCACTAACATATGTAAAAATTAATTTGATTGAATAAAGTCGAGAAAATTTGGCCAAAACTGGTCGTTGATAGGTCGAATTTCTCAGAAAGTGACTCATCTATATATATATATATATATATATATATATATATATATATATATATATATATATATATATATATATATATATATATATATATATATATATATATATATATATATATATATATATATATATATATATATATATATATATATATATATATATATATATATATTATGGGGGGGGGGGTATATATATATATATATAATATATATATATATAAATAATCATCAATCGTCACTTTTAAACTGAAAACGAATAAACCGGATTAGCTCAGTTGAGAGAAAGCGATGCACTGCAGGAAGATCTTATGGTTCCTCGTTCGATCCCGGATTTTAGAAATTTTTTGAAATTTAATGGCTTTAATTTTTTAACTGTTTTATTGGCAAATTTTAGACATTTTTGCCTAATATTTGCCCTTGTAACTACATAGCAATACGAACACATCTGTATTTCTCTAACCTATGAACGTAATGTTGTTTCGAAAATGAATGAGCGTTTTATTTCCTTTGAAATGTCTACGATGAGGGAGTTTGCTGCCGACATCGCTGCCAAAGCGACATTGCTGCCAAAGCGCAATAAAATATGCACACAGGACTAAGAATTACAAAAGCAACTGGAATTTGGGACTCTACGTTCTGGGATGTCTTGCAACGAGATTTTTTACATTTACGGACGTGAACTGGTGACAGTGCAAGTGTAGGGATGTTTTCAGTTAACTGCTAACTGATTCATTTTCAGTTAAAGTTAAGCAGTTACAGTTAACTGTTAATAACTGATAACTGAACTGCTCTGATCTTGAAAAGCAGTTAAAAACTGATAACTTAACTGCACAATTCTCAAAAGCAGTTAACTTAACTGTAACTGAACTGCTTCGGTTGTACAAAACTGATTGAAATCAGTTAAGGTGGTAGTGTCGCCGAAGCAGTTTTGCTCATAGGCTGCAAAATGAGAACTTTTTGATTTGAAATTGTACGTTCACTGAGAAACTACTGAAATGCCATATGGTGTCAAATAAATACTGCCAGACACCAGACTACCAATATCTACCAATATTTTTAACCAATCACCATTTGTGAGCCAGACATCACATAATAGAGACATAAAAGTTCAAAAAATCAAGCCAGATATCAGATTGGCCAGCTTGTGAAGTACATGTAATGTTTTGACGCACAATTTTTTGCCACAAATAAGAAAAACGAAAAATGAAGGTTCGTTTTTCTTTTGATTTCAAAATAAGTGTCTGAATTTTTCAGAATTTATCATTATTGCTGTGAGTACTTCACAGGTTACGCACAATTTCACAGTGCCAACAGCCAATACTCCACAACCACTCAAGCAATTTGCACTAAATTTTGGGTGCATAAATTAGAGCATATGTGCTTTTACTTTGTGTAAAGAGTTTAAACAAAAAGTTTTTTAATTGTGACGAAATTGGCGAATGTGAATAGGTTTTCAAAACGTCATTTTTCCGACTTTGCGACTTCACTGCTAACTGTATGGTGCATCAATTTTTCTGAAACTTGGCAAAAATATTTGCTTTGAAACATATTTTTAGAATATATAAAGAACAATGACCTATCTTTCATTGAAAAAGTTTTACAGACGCGCAAAATTGACTGCTTTCGCGACACTACCCCCTTAACTGATATTCTTTTCAGTTACATGCAATAACTGAACATCATTTTCAGTTATACGTCGCAACATGCATAAAATCATTTGTGCGTGAATACTTTTTTGTAATGATCCTCAAGTTTTTGTATTTTTAGAATTGTCGCTAAAATATTGAAAGGACAAAACGTCAATTAAATGAACCATCGGACTTAAATTTTCAGTTTAAGACCACTTTACGTTCGGCCTATTATTTTATTTCATTCATTGTTTTATTTTATTCTATTCTGCGCATTGTTTTGCTTCCATTCTTCCAAGAATTTATGTCATAGTTGCTAACGTGGCACTTGGCTGTTGTTACAGAAGTTTAAAGTTTTTGTATTGAAATAAATTTTTGATCCCATGTTGACAAGAGGTTTTTGGTTTTGAATAGATGCAAGTGGTAGTAATTAAATAGATAACAATTAGCAGTTAATTAAGTACTAAGTTAGTAGAAACTACGTGAAAACTTTAGCAAATATCGGGATTAGCGGAAAAAGAAATTAGCATTTTTAGAGAAATAACTGAAAATATATATTTTCAGTTAAAGTTATCAGTTACAGTTAAGGGGGTAGTGTCGCGAAAGCAGTCAATTTTGCGCGTCTATAAAACTTTTTCAGTGAAAGATAGGTCATTGTTATTTATATATTCTAAAAATATGTTTCAAGGCAAATATTTTTGCCAAGGTTCAGCAAAATTGATGCAGCATACAGCTAGCAATGAAGCCGTAAAGTCGGAAAAATGACGTTTTGAAAACCTATTCACATTTGATATTTTCGTCACAATTAAAAAATTTTTTGTTTGAATTCTTTACACAGACTAAAAGCACATATGCTCTAGTTTATGCACACAAAATTTAGTGCAAATTGTTTCAGTGGTTGCGGAGTAATACCTGTTTGAACTGTGAAATTGTGCGTAAACTGTGAAGTACTCACAGCAATAATGACAAATTGTGAAAAATTTAGACACTTATTTTAAAATCAAAAGAAAAACGAACCTTTATTTTTTATTTTTCTTATTTGTTGGAAAAAACTGTGCGTCAAAACATTACATGTACTTCACAAGCTGGCCAATCTGATATCTGCCTCGATTTTTTGAACTTTTATGTCTCTATTGTGTGATGTCTGGCTCACAAATGGTGATTGGTTCAAAATATTGGTAGATATTGGTAGTCTGGTGTCTGGCAGTATTTATTTGATACCATATGGCACTTTACTAGTTTCTCAGTGAACGTACAACTTCAAAGCAAAAAGCTCTCGTTTTGCAACCTATGAGCAAAACTGCTTTGGCGACACTACCACCTTAAGTTAACTTAACTGTAACTGAACTGATTCTGCACTGATCTAATTTTAACCTAATCAGTTAACTGATTAACTGAACTGATTAAGATTTCGATAACTGAAAACATCCCTATGCAAGTGCAATGAAAACAATTAATCATGGTTCAGGCATAGTGTCATACTCTTTAAATTTTTAAAATTTTGTTTTGGTCTACAATTAATTTTTACTGCGCAACAGGCCTAATGTTGGCAAACGTTCACCCTTCTTTGCTCACTCAATTACTGTTGCAGTAAACTTTTATGTGTTTAGACAGTGATTTGTAAACTATCGAAGCCATATGGCAGATGCGTGGAGGGTAAAAATGAAAACTATTACTACAACGGTTCTTACTCTATACTTGTACGTTCTTATATTCGGTACATACCTATAGCATGATATGAAGTGAACGTCTTAAGCCCGGTTCATACTTGTCCTTAAGGACATAGGGACAGGCATGACGACAACTTTTTGTAATCTGCGGTGGAAAATTGACAAACTGTCTGAATGAAAAATCGAATGACCACAACTCGCTTCCCACAAAAATATCATATTTCTTTTTTGGCTATTCCCAGAAACATCACTGCATGTACCAGGCTTCATAATGATGGCGTTATAAGGTCAAGCCCCTATGGTCACTTATTGCCATTTAGTTGCTAGTTAGGATCAGTAATTTAAATCCGTGCTCTCCGTAGGTTTGTTTTGTAATGGCTAACTTTGAAAAAAACAGCGAATTTACAAGCCCATACACGGAGAAGTATGCTCCAAGTCAACGTGGGTAATTTCTGACGTGAGCTTTGATATTTAATAATCATAACCTATGTATATTGAGCAGATATCGAGCAGTTTTTCTACAAAATTAGTGCAAGTACTGACTGTTGACAGCTAAAAATTACTAAAAAATTTGCATAAAACTGCTGTTCGTTATTATATATTTAGTTGTTATATTTATTGTTTATTTATATAGTGATAAACAACTGGAACTACTGTAGTTTATATTGCGCTATGGTTACCCATTTGAGTTATGTAGGTGTACATTAGCTTGTCCTAGTTACAGGCGGAAAGGTTAAAAATCGCTGCGTAAACGTACTACAAAGGAATATCGCCGAAACGTTACTACCACATCGACAGTCATGCTAAGCTTTATGTTGCTATAATGAACTAGTAACTTATTAACAGTTGTATATTAGTACTACACAATACTACTAAAACTTGTACTTGTTATATTTTAGGGCTGTTTTCGCAGTTCCACTCAACGCGTGCTGCACCAAAAGTGCGGTTGTTCGGACCCGAGGGAAGCAACGCCGCCAAATATCAGATCCTGTAGTCGCATCTCCGAATGTATGAAATTTCTTGAAAATATAGTTTTTGAACAATTTTTTGACAGTTGGTCGAATGTTCAGAGTTTTTAAGTGTTGGGGATAGTTTAAAACTAGGAGCGTCTTAAGATGGCGCTCCGAATAACTTCCATAACTTTATTATCTTATAAGTCGACGTAGGTTCTAGCTAGAATGAATTTCGTTTAAATATATTAAAGCCTGTTACAAAGCTCTGTTTCTGAGTAAGTTTCACGTGCCTGCTGCCTTGTTCTGATTTTTTATCACCGATTGAAAATTTCTATTTTCGCTAAATGCGTATAATTTTTCAAACGGCATAACTGAGCGAAACTTTGTTCAAATTTTACGATCTATAGCTTAAACTGTAGGTAATTATGTTGCCGAGGTGTATCTTTTCTTATAATCTTAATCCAATGGTTTTGGCTCAAAATACACTAGTTTTTCTAAAATTGGTCAACTTGAAATCGCTGCAGATTTTCATCAAAAACAGAAATCAACATTTTCGAAGAAGGTACACCTGAATCTACTTGTTTTCTAACTTTAAGTCAAATTTCACAATGAAAAAACGACATGTAGGAGAGCTATCACGATTCAAAAAAGGCTATTGCCGATCAGAAAAATCTGAGGTTTGCCCACACAAACGACAGTGTCAAAAAATAGAGCATATTTTTTAATGCAAATAACCATTGAGAAAAGTTGGAGAAGCCAAAAAGTAGCTAACGAAAAATTAGCTTGAAAAATAGTGTATTTTTGTTAATATCGCTCAACGTAATTTGAAATTTTTTTACAAATGTTTGCCTACACAAACGACTTTTTTAAAAGTTACAGTCACCTATTATCTGCGAAAAACCGTTATCAAAAGTAACAAAAGCCATATACAATTTTTCGGAAAATCAATTTGAAGATTTTGCCATATCAAAATTCAGGTCAAAAAATTAATTTCAACAAACCTACATGTTATGTACATCAAACTAAAGCTAATTCACTGCTGAACAACCTTTCTTCAAGAACAAAGACCTGAAAACGTGACTGAAAACTTTTACTGCCCACAGTCAGTTATTCGGAGCGCCACCTTAACTTATATTTTTCCTGTTGTGCCACAGCACAACAGGTCTTTAATTTTGATTTTGGCGTTATAACACTAAACTGTGCAAGAAATTCGTCTGTATGTATGTTTTACGTATGTATGTGTCATATGTATAATAAGTATGTGCGTGTGTCAAATTACACTGAAAGGCTGGTAGCTCAGTAGAACACAGCTATCGTTGATGGAATTAGCAGCTTCAAAAAAGTTAATTAAGGGACGGAATCGAACCATCTGTCCTCAGATTAGTAATCCAAAGCGCTGCCGTCTGAACCAACCGGTTCGTATAAATTAATCTCAATAACTGAATGATTTTAGTGGACCAGTGCATCAGACTCAAGCTTTCAGTAATAATAACTCAGCAAACATTGCGACACTAAACTTATTTCAACGTAAATTCTAAAAATACATATTGGTCAACAAAATGATTCTCCATGAACCAAAATCTTAATAAGGCTGCTGATGTTATCTTACGTTTGTAATGACGGACCACCAGTTGTCATGTTGACGTTAACGATTATAAGGAAGCCGAAATAGCACAATTGGGAGTCAGTTAAATTGAAGATCTAAAGGTTCCTGGTTCGATCCCGGGTTTCGACAACTTTTTTAAATTCATTCTAAATTTACAGTTTTTAATAAGTTTGTCTTTTGCCTTATATTTATTCCTGTTGGGCCACAGCCCAACAGGTCTTTAATTTTGATTTTGTATCTTAACACACTGCTAGCGTTAAAGTGTCAATGTGCGGAGTGTGTTTTACACGTATTTTATCTCATGTTTGCATTTGTCACAACGATGATGCCTTGTAATTCAATGAGTTGCTGCTTTCGTGGTTGTTCAGAAGGTAAAGCCAAAATGCAATAAAAATCTGACAAAAAGTAATGCACTAGGAATCGACTATCTCGCCTCACGGTTACGGACCAACCAAACTCACCACTCGGCTACAGAGATCCGTGAATTCCTGATGCATCACAGTAATAATCATAGGTAATTCAATTTGAAATCGACAGTACAGCACTATTAATTGCCTCCATAGTAAAGCAACAGCTACAGATTGCAGAGAAACTTGAATTTACGAATGTAATTTCATCAGTAAACATGGATGTTCAATATGATTATTCTTCATTTAATAGCTTCATTGCCTTCCAAGTTCCAAATGCCCTGAGATTTTGCAGTTTATTTGGCTGCAAAAGGAGTCGCTTATTTTGGGTACTATGTAAACAACATAAGATGGAAAGGAAATTGCTGGCCCAACAGGTTTACGATGGCCTCTGGCCAATGTACTTAAAAATAAATGCTTGATGCTTACTGAATACTTTTGCCGAAAACTTATCTTGTTTTCCCAGAAACTAGGAATAAATATGCATCTTAAGGTTTTCACTTTTCGTTAGTTATTCAAGGCATTTCATGTTGGCCTTAGCCTATGAAAGAACGCGATGCTTTTTCCAAATTTGATGGCTGCGTTTATTGATATAGTTTTATTTTTTTCTTTGACAGATACCTGTAGACTAGAAATTGTTTTAATAAAATCCTTAATCAAAAGACGTACATAGCTTATGACCTTTGCATTAGAATGGTGTTATGATACATCAATTTTTCGTTTGAGAGACTTCTAGCTTGTTTTTACACAATTTGTTATAGAGGAGAAACACCCTCAATCTTACGCCAATCTACGCCTACGCCAATCTTTTATATTACACAATTTGAAGTAAAATAATTGCTGAACAACAGGTTTTAGCCAGAGATGAACGGGGGTAATCGGCGAGGGGGGTGCCCGACCCCTGGCGCAAGGGGGGGAGGTCCCTAGTTTTGGTCATTTTTCGGCGACAGCCAAAAATTTTTCAAAATTTTTCGATTTTCAACTCATTTTTGGGGTACTTTTTTGGCCGCAGGCGAAAATTTTTTGCAATTTTTCAGTTTTTTACGCATTTTTGGGGCACTTTCTTGGCCATCGGAGGGGGGGTGGGGGGTTGAGGGGGGGGGGTGCCGGATGTCTGAGGGGGGAGGTGCCGACCCCCCTCAAGGGGGGTGGATACCCCCCCCTACCCCCCCCCTATGTGCATCTATGGTTTTAGCTGACCCACTGGTCATCTTACTTGAAAGTGTTGCTTAATACTTACTGAACGTTTTGCCGCAGATTGGGCTTGTTACATCTCATTTGAAACAAATTTTAGAATACCACGTTACTATTACACAACATATATAGAACGTTAACTTACTAATATAAACTTACGTACGTAAATCGCTATAATTTTTTTTCTGTTGGGCCACAGCCCAACAGGTCTTGGCACAGCCCTAAATTTTTATTCTGGTATCTTAACGCAGTGCTAGCGTTAAGTGTGAATGTGGGGAGTGTGTTATAATCAGTAGTTGGTGCTTTCATTGTTCTTGAGAAGCCTTCTCAGAGAAGTGTATTGGAAACAAGCAGCAGTTTCATGCAAACTTTTCTAGCAAATTTCGGCTGTCAAATGTCATTACTTACACAAAGTCTGACCCTGCGGCACAAAATTTTAGGATAATTAAAATAATTTTAAAAAAAATAATATTTACACTACTTGGTCTTCTGATGTCAAAATTGAGTAAAACTTTACACCGTAAATATCAGGGCAAAAAAGTAAAACCATTTGCATTTAACTTAAGGTTAACGTAATAGCCATTGCTTTTATTTAAGTTAAAGTTACAGTTAAAGTAAGGCTCAGGCGGCAATGCAAGTTAAAATTAAAGGAAGGAAAGGAAGACCCTCCTTTTTTTGTGCAGTAAAAGTTAAAGCAAGACACCTTACTTTTTAATCACAGTTAAAGTTAAAGTAAGACCCTTTACGTTTTAATTAAAGTTAAATTAATTAAGTTAAATTTTAACTTTTTTTGCCCCAGTAGCATAAATCTAAACTAATAAAATTTCACCCAAGTTGTAATGACAGCCGATCGGGTTAGGATGTAAGGAGCTATTGCTCGGGATGATTTTTGGCGAACAATGCACATCAGGCACTCCTATTTTCTCCTGTTGTGCCACAGCACAACAGGTCTCTAATTTTGATTTCTGGCGGAATACACTGGGCTTGTAGTGCAATGTACGTCTGTGCGTTAGTTTGCTTTGCATATTAGAGCTATTGCGCGAGCGTCACATCATTGTCTGGTGCTAAAGTTACACTGTAAGCTGGAAAAATGTCAATGTGCGTTTGTTTAGTTCATGTGTGTCACATAGTGCGCGTGTGTCACATTGCTGATAGTACCAACATTTGACCAGATAATTTTGTTGGCAGCATCTTACATATGTTTCCTGCGACCTGTAAACATTTTTGGTCATGAAAGAATGAATACACTTCTCAGGTTCTCACTCATCAAAACAACCCATTCCTACATAATTTATTGTAAGATAATTAAAACTACTTCCAGTTTTTGCATAAACAACTTACCTATTGTAAGATAGGTAAGTTGTTTATGAACATAAAAATGATAAAAACGCATTGAACTTTTGCATACACATTTTACAATAACATAATTATCTGCTGCACAACAGGTTTTAGCTGACCTGCTGGTCAGCTTACTTGAACATAATTCTTAATACTTACAGAAGGTTTTGCCGCAGGTTGGGCTTGTTTCTGACATTGTGTTGTTATGGCATAAGCTGTGCCAACTGCTGACAACGTGCGAATGAACTGCTAAGCCGGCAGAGACAGACAGGCAGACAAAACTTTCAAATTTCTTGACCGAACCGAACCCGACCCGACTGCGAACTCCACCCCAAAAATCGTTCAGCAGTAGGCCTAATTACATATTAATACCTAGTTACAGCGTTGTTTTCAAGGGTGCCTGACAAAATATTGTGTGAGAAAACTTATAAGTTTTGTCAGTGTGTCGTTTGAGTTGTAAAATTTTCTAAATGTATGAACGAGAATTATTAGAAGTGATTAAATTCAAGCTTTTAGTGAAAAACATTTTTAAAAAATTTAATAAATACTTTAGTCTTCAAGCCCCCTACTCAAAGAAAGCTGCTTTTCGGCATGTCATTGTATGTAGTGAGAGGCTTTGTCAAAATAAAAAGCTGGATTTATGAATTTAATTTCAGGTATAGCGGGGGCCACAATTTAAAAATATGAAGGTTATCATATTTACATGTCGAAGTAAATTGTATATATTTGAAAATTTTTAAACAAAATATAATCAAATCAGTTTACATAACAATTTATCTAAAAAAATTTTCAACAATCATTATGTACACATCAGAGACTTTTAAAATACAACCCCCGTAATACAATACAAATTTTGTAACACGTAAATCATGAAAGCTGCCTTTTGCCAAGCTTTTGGCAAATAGCAGTATAAAGACCTGCCGCCGCTGAGGCGGCGGCAGGAAAAACAAAAATGCTGCACTTCCAAGTAACATATTTTCTTTTAAAACTGACAATACAGTATTGTCTGCTTCTAAACGGACACAGCAATAGAACAAGTTAGATTTTGAGAATTTAATTTCATCACCAAACATGCAGTTCAGTTTACCTAATTTTTATTTAATATCTTCATTCAAAGTTCTAATGGCGAAAAGCTTTTGACTGAGCTTTTGCACTGCAATGACTGCAAAAGGAGACTTAATTATGGGAAATATTTAAAACCAGAAAAAGCACTTTCACTGGCCCAACAGGTTTGCGATGGCCTCTGGTCAATGTACTTGAAAGTGTATGCCTGATACTTACTGACTAATTTTGAAGAAAACGTAGCTTGTTTTCTAAGCGCTACTGCAAGTCTGTAAACGCATGTAAAGTGTGGGCCAAATCAGCTCATATGACGTTACATACCTACATACTACTTTGTTAAAAAAGAGAAAAATAAAAGCTTTGCCAAAAAACCAACTAAAAACAAAAAGAGCATTAATATAACATGATATTAGTTATTATCTGTTTCTTTACCTCTTTAATGTTTTTAATAATATTTTGTTATAGTCATTTGCGTCAATAGTTTAAACCCATCGGAATTTAATGCCAACGCATCGTGTTTAGAACCTTGCAGGTAAAATTAATTTAATTTTAAATTAGACTTTAATTTTAAAGTTTAAATTAATTACATTTTTTAAATTCTTCAAGATTTTTAAGGTTTTTTAAGCCGTATTTTAGCTTAATTATTGTCAAGTAATGGATTATTCAAGCGTTGAATTACCAATCCACACCATGGTACGTCTAAATCTCTGTCACTCAGTTTACTAGTGCGGAAGACTCCGGATTAGACTTGATTTTAAAGCGGCAGTAACTATTTCGACGATGTCTTACATCAGAATTCAGTGAAAGCTTTTTTTGAAGCAACTATTACAGTAATCTGAAAGTACTTAACTATAATGTCATGAAACAAGTTGAAAATGTACAGTAATGACTTTATATTCAGCTGAAAATGTGTAAGTTCAGGCCACCACGTTGGCTTTCTTTTGAGTAAGCTAACGTAGTAGCTAGCCTTAAACTGGGAATTTTGACAAATTAAAAAAAGCAAACATTACAATTTTACCTTGTTTACAAAAAATTACGGCCTTGCTTTGAGTTTAAAAATCACTGGGAAAACGTGCTTCACAGTCATATTACCTAAATCGAATTAATCAAATCGTTACCTACTCCCACCATTTAGGACACAGAGACAAACACAAACTTAGCTTGGCTGGTTTGTGCAATTGGCAGTAGCGTTTCAGCTACATTTTTCAGTACAACATGGAAGTGACACTTTCTTTACCCAAAATAGTTTTTTGGTGACAAATGATTGTGAAATTGGCGTTAAAAGTTGAAAAGTTAAAGTTAAAAATAAAGTTTAACTTAAGGGGGTAGTGTCGCGAAAGTAGTCGACTTTGCACGACTATAAAACTTTTTCAGTGAAAGATAGGTCATTCTTCTTTATATATTATTAAAATATGTTTTAAGGTAAATATTTTTGACAAGTTTCAGCAAAATTGATGCAGCATACAGTTAGCGCTGAAGTCGCAAAGTCGAAAAAATGACGTTTTGAAAACCTATCCACATTCGCCAATTTCGTCACAATTAAAAAACTTTTTGTTTAGACTCTTTACACAAAGTAAAAGCACATATGCTCTAATTTATGCACACAAAATTTAGTACAAATTGCTTGAGTGGTTGTGAAGTAATGCCTGTTTGAACTGTGAAACCGTGCGTAACCTGTAAAGTACTCACAGCAATAATGCTAAATTGTAAAAACTTAGACATTTATTTTGTAATCAAAAGAAAAACGAACCTTCATTTTTCGTTTTTCTTATTTGTGGCAAGAAATTGTGCGTCAAAACATAACATGTACTTCACAAGCTGGCCAGTCTGATATCTGGCTTGATTTTTTGAACTTTTATGTCTCTATTGTGTGATGTCTGGCTCACAAATGGTGATTGGTTAAAAATTTGGTAGATATTGGTAGTCTAGTGTCTGGCAGTATTTATTATTTGACACCCTATGGCATTTCACTAGTTTCTTAGTGAACGTACAATTTCAAAGCAAAAAGTTCTCATTTTGCAGCCTATGAGCAAAACTGCTTTGACGACACTACCACCTTAAGTTGAATAAATAAGAACTTGAATTGTTGTTTTTTGTTCATTTTAGCCAGGAGCAATACGAGCCGACTATCACGTTTGTACCGTTTGCAGCATGTGACCAGAATGTGAGCTTATTTAGTGCACTTAAATTAACTGTTCTATGCTTGCTCAAGTGTCGTTTGCTCCACTTTCAAATGCTCGAACGCTAAGGATATATATGTGGAATTTAACAGTGAAATAGTAGGAATAATTAAGCAAATAATCTCTCAGGTTTGATGCACCTAGGAATTAAAAAGGACTAGGACCTAGGAGCTTATAAAGTAGAGCAAAGAAGCAAAGAAGTGACTTTAGTGAATCCTATTATAGTTCATTAATACGTGTGTGTGACGGAATTAAGAAACAAGTTCAGAGTCACGGGTACATGGCAGCGGAATTTATAACACTATAGTAGGTATGCATGAATACAATATTTGTAGTGTGTCAAGTCTTTTTAAGTCGTCAAGTTGTGACTACTGTTATTATTTTAATAATTAATACTAATATTAAAAGTCAGTATTTAAAATACTTTTAATATTGATAATTTTTATTAATATTAAATTAAAAATAATTTGAGAGTTTTATTTATATTAATATTAAATTAAAAATATTTCAGGAATTGTATTTATATTAATATTAAATTAAAAATAAATTGAGAATTTTACTTATGTTAATATTAAATTAAAAAGGTTTTAGCAATTGTATTTATATTAATATTAAATTAAAAATAAATTGACCGTATTAATATTAAAAAGCACTTTATTTTTACGCGGCCCCCTCTGTATACTATATTCAGAATCTCAAATTTCTATGTAATTTCTGGTAGGTCGATTTTCCTACGTTAAGTTACACTGGTTGGGGAGGTAGGTCGTTTTCACTGTTTAAATGCAATTTCGCAAGACATCAAGAAGGACTCCGCGAAATCAAAACAGTGAGCCCGGGGTGATTTGAACCACCGACCTTCTGATTTGTATCAGATGCTCAGTAGGTACAAGAGAATCTACTATCCGAGCCAACCGGGCTTAAGAGGATTGATTCTAAAAGTATTGTTATCGCAGAAATCCAAAATGACTCCTACGTAAAGCTTTTGTAATTTTTGTTATTACTCTATAATAATAATAATAGAGTTTTCACGTTTCTGATTGCAAAATGCGATGAAATATTGTTTGAACTGCACTCTGCAGTAGTTAACAGGCTGGTAATTTTTTACACTAACTGATGTTACCATGTCATACCTAACTTGTAATGATGAACAGTGCGGCTCGGTAGTCTAGTGGATTGATTCTCGCTCAGGGTGCGATAGATCCCGGGTTCGATCTCCGGACGAGCACGCTTTTTATATTTTTTGCAAAATCAAAGTCTTACCTCTGCTTGCAGTAGTATTAATAATTGTAAAAAAAAGTTACTAAAATTGTTTTACTCACAACTCAGCCGTCAATCTCTTAACGGCGGTAAAATAAACTTCCTTTTGTTAAAAAAAATTACGGCAGGCGCTCAATTTTTCCTGTGAAATATTGACGCTCCGGCATTATAAAAGAGTAATTTTTCACTCAGTACTCAGTAGACGAGTTTGCTGATTTTGATAAGTAGCTACAGTTCGTCAGCGATTACTGATTAGTAAGGCTTTGGAACGAATCAGCAGTACATGTGTACAAAAAACGGCATTTAAAAATCAATTATCCACAAATAATGGCCGCGTTTAATATTTCCTCCGGAATATTGACACTCAGTACTCACAATGTAACCACTTCTCACTCAGCAGAAGAGCTTGTTAGTTTTCTCTTTAATAATGGCTTGGCATATACAAGACAAGTATATGCCTGTGCAGTGTGCAGAAACACGCTGCATTTATATTATTATTAAAAATGCAATTTTATACAATTTTAATATTATTTTAAATACAGCGTAGGTCATGTGTTCGCTTTTCAACCCTAATTTTGTCCGTGAAGTCACATTGGCTTGGCTATTATTCTTGTGTTAAGGCCAAGGGACCCATTCCTTTTCCGTATTAACCCGCCGTCCTCAGAAGTGCCAATTGGCACATCACATGATAAACTCCCAATCGGGGATTACAGTACTTGACAACTGACATATTTATTCAAGTAAACTGAACTTTAAAATTTTTTTCAGGATGTGGTGATCTTTGTGTTTAGCTGACAAATTTTGGACGTACTGCCACATAACAAAACCTGCGCTTTACTAAGCAATATGAAAATGTGACTTTTATCGCAGAAGTTGAATTTTCTTTGTGGCCGCATTAAGATTATTGACCGCGACGTCAGCCGTCAGCTCAGCCTTCTACAGTCAGATACAGTCAATGTTGTAGTTTATTACTAGCCTTCGCCCTTCAAGTAAGGCAACCGCACGGTTGCTGTGTTAATTAGGGAATTGTCTTGATTTCAGGGGGGTACCCCCTTCGTATCAGCACACTATGTATCGGCATGGACTCTGTGGTGAGCTGGTGGTGTGCTGAAACGAATGGGTCACTCTAAGTCACCCCTCTGCACTCATTTCTACTAGTTCTCAGCCGTTAGCGATGGTGCTAGACAGTTGAATTAGTGGTGGACAAGTACCGAATCTATCATGCACAACAAGTGATGGTAACTTTATTAAGAACTCTGTGGCGGTTTATGTATTGTAGTGCTGTATAATTTAATTCTGTAGCGTGTTTGAAATGCTAATTTTTCAGTATTTAATAGTACGGTTTTAGCCCCCATCTTCTCCTTATGTATGATCCCTGTATGTATGTACATGTATGGTCCCAGCCCCGGAACAGGAATTGGTCGAGTGTCATACTCTTAGTATACTAATATTAAATTAAAAATAAGTTGAGAAGTTTATTTATATTAATATTAAATTGAAAATATTTCAGGAATCGCATTTATATTAATATTAAATTACAGATAAATTGCAAACTTTATTTATATTAATATTAAATTAAAAATATTTTACGAATTGTATTGATATTAATATTAAAAATAAATTCCATTATTAAATTAACGGTAGTTGTGACCACTCCTTAAAAAGCTCCCCATTTTTTGTCTCTACAATCACAATAAAGCAATTTGTTTTCATAAATTTGAAAAAAATGATAATGATAAACTGTGATAAGCCTAAAATCTGATTGTGTTATTACTGACTCTAAATTTGATGGTCTAAATTAATCTAAATCTAAATCTAAACCGACTAATGCTGATATCTAAGAAGCCAGTTTCGCTGTCTATCGTGCAATGGATGTTTTAATTGGCAGATATTCACAAATGGTGTCTATTCACAAATCCAGTCTAAGTTGAATATGCAATACTAATAAAAAATATTTGTTAAATTTTTTTATCACGACATTCTGTTACATCTGAAAAGAACGTTTTAGACGTTTTAGACTGAGTTTGACGTTGAACACCTTAGTGTGAGTTCCGCGCAAAGTGTTTTACTTACAGGTGACTGCTAGAGTTGCTGTGAATGTCAAAACACCGATTCAAAGCTGCCGAAATAACGCGTGAGTGAAATCACGGTTTTCGAGTAAATTTTATTTTGTTTTCAATAGATTCTCTTGCGACATATGTATTTGTAGTGTTGAGGATATTCTTCGAATATAAAACGCGACGC